>KV417623.1:160232-179734 GCA_001630335.1 Athelia psychrophila
GGGCCCTTCGGCCACCACATGGACGTGGTGCCCGACGACTACTTGTCGCTCCACACCCACACAGAGTGCCTGCGCCTCGCCCGATAGGGCAAGCGCGAGCAGCTTCGGCCACTCGGCCGGGACGCGGAAGCGACACACGTTGCTGGCGCCGATTGACCGATTGACCAGACCGTCCAAAGCTGCACACCGACCCGTTGTTGTCCCCGTTGTTCATGAGCTTCTTCAGGTAGGTGAGGTCGGGGTTGGCGAGGTTCAAGACCCTGAAGAGGTAGCTGCTCAAACGCACCATGCTGTAGGGGCTGAGGTAGGTCATGTAGGAGCTGCGCTGCCTCCGCGGGTCGGAGCCGATGTAGCCGAAGTCGGTCCCGTGCCGGGTCCGCAAGCGGCGCGACTCGTATGTGGGCGTCGACTTGGTCTTTCACTTGCAGAAGTAGCGCGACCGCGGGCGGTACTCGGGGCGGCCGGACCGTCGCGGCTAGCAGCTGCCGGACTACTTTAGTAGCATGCAGGAAAGCGCGATACTTGTAGTGTGCGTGAGTGGGTGGCGGGGGTCGGGGTGCGAGGAGAAGGAGAAGAAGCCGGCGTTCCGGTAGGAGAGGAGCTGCTGGTGGACCCGCGTCTAGGAGATGGGCGGGTAGAAGTGGCGGCAGTAGCTGTGCCGGGAGAGGAAGGAGAAGCGCACCGCGAGCCGGTTGTAGCGCGGGCGCGTCTTCGAGCGGCGCATGCGCGTGGAGATGAGCTGGCGGAGGCAGTTCAGGCAGCACGTGACCAAGGTCTAGTACGCGTGGCGCTCGAAGGTCTACATGCTGCTGAGCGAGAGCGAGCGCTCGTAGAGCGGGCACGCGCGGCGGTTCCCGCCGCCCATGCGCAGGCGCAGCGTGGCGGGGCACGCGAAGGGGCGCGCGTTGTAGTGGCGCGGGTAGCACGACGACACCCCGCGCGAGCTGAGCGAGCAGCTGTAGCTGCAGTACGAGCGGCGCGACGGCCTGGTGTGCCTCGTGGCCGCCGACGGGCCGATGCTCGTGGAGCTGTAGGACACCCCGTTCCTGCACGTGGCGCTGCACTATGGGCTCCACCCGGCCCGCGACGACGCCATGACGTCCCTGGGCCTATACCACTGGACCTTTCTACGACCACTACCCTTCCTCCCACGCCTACCAGTCGACCGGCCGCCCTTCATTTACCCGCGCGCACACCACCAGAGCAGAGTAGCGGCACCGGTCGCAAAGCCCAGCAACCAACCTACACACTATAGTAACGAAATTACCTTATGCCAAAATAGCGCAAACGTATGACATACGTACGCTCTCAGGGGAACTTCGCACACTTACCGGTCAGGGTTGCCAGGGGCTACTCAGAGGCGCGGTATAATGGGCAAACGGAAGAAAATGACTGGTCACTTTAATCCGCAAACGGGCTGAAACCCGAGGCCCCTCCCGACAAACTCGCAGCCCAGGAAGACGAAGCCCCATAGCTGATACACTTGGGCCAAGGGCTTTCTGAAGTGAAGCCTAACATGGACGTTTTACCCGATATCCCGATCCGTTGAACTTGACTTATGTTTGCGTAGGGGAAAGTAGGCCGAAAGACCTAGTAAGTGGGTGTCGGCTGTTTGGCGTCGGTCGGACCCTTTAAGCGAAGGCACAATGACTATCGATAGCCGTTATGGGGAGTAAGTAAGTTCAGGCCACGACTATACGACGCGGGCTGGTTCGGTACCGTGTATGGTGGCTCAAGTCGGCCTTTATTTGTGACACGCGTGCTACCTGCAACGACAATACGGCGTCAATACCCCTCCGAACTTACTGCTATGGGACCATTCACAGCTCTTTATTATAGTAATACTAAAGAAAGTGATTGGTCCTGTACATCGGAGTGCAGTCCGGGTACAGGTTCGAGAGTTAGGACCTTGAGAAAGGTCCACGTTCAAGGACGCTGGCAGCTTAGTGAACTTGGACAGACCTCGGACGGTTAATTTTATAAAGTTGGTTTAAAGTTGGGCCTTAGTCGTAAACTCCGAAGTATATGCGTGTATAGTCTGGGTTTAGAGGTCGATGTAAGGAGCCCCGTGGTTTACGCAGGTGGGTTAAGACGGAAAGCCTCTAATGTTTGGGCAGACTATTGTCGGAACGAGCCTAGGGCGCCCTCCGGCTACCTTATATATAATATATAAGTAGGAAAGGAACGCTACAATTAGACGAGATGTGTAACTGGCCCGCAAGGTCATGAAAGATGAGGAGACTGGACTTAGACTAATGGAAAATAAGTTCACTACCTGTCCTATGTAGCGTGAGAACCTACGGACCGAGGCGCTTGTTTGAACCCGACTGTTGTTCAATAACTATGAAACATACGCGCTCTATTCGCATCGTCACGTCGCCTTGCAGCTCCGTGCTCCATAGTTTCGCAGTCTACTGTGGTATTGAGGGACGTGTATTTACGGTATTTGGATGAAGGACACCACAGGTTCGCCCCAGGCTCGCTCCAGACTCCTTCTTTACTTTTGCTTTACTTTCCTCCGGCTGTCTCTCTTCTTTGCCTTTCCCCTTCACTTTCTCTGTTCTTCTCTCTTCTTTGACTTACTTACTTCTCTTTCTTTTCTTTCTCTGTCTCTTTTACTCTGCTTTGCCTTACTTTCTTTACTTTCTTCCTTTATTTTATTTTTACTCGTTTCATTTGGACTACGTATCGCCAATCATATTGTTGTCTCTCTCTTAATACGCCCCATGAATGGTGGCTCACGGTGGACGAAGGATGCCAGAAGTTCGCTTCTGACACCACTTTCTCTTTATCTTTTACCTTTCTTTTGAGGTCTGTCTGCCTTCTTTGTCTCTTTGTCTTTGTCTTTGCTCTTTTCGCTGGTACTTTCCTTTACTCTCTTCTACTTCGCTTTGCCTTTCTGTCTCTTTGTCTCTCTTACTTTTTCTATTTTCTTTCCTTTCCTTTCCTTTCTTGAGCCACCGCGAGGGAGGGAAAGTGAGCCCTTTCCTTCCGAGGCTTCCCTCGTGGTTGGCCCCGACCCTATTTACGTGCCTTACTGGCTAGTAATCATTCCTTATTCTTGTCCCTCCGACCATACATGAGTGGTACGTCCGGGCTCCCGCGGCTCTAGTCCTGGTCACCACAGGCACCCCGTTTCTCTCTACGTTTCCTTTCTTTTACTTCGTTTTATCTTTCCTTTTCCTGTCTCTTTGTCTCTCTTACTTTTTCTGTTTTCCTTTCCTTTCTTGAGCCACCGCGAGGGAGGGAAGGTGAGCCCTTTCTTTCCGAGGCTTCCCTCGTGGTTGGCCCCGACCCTATTTACGCGCCTTACTGTCTCTTAATCATTCTCTTATTCTTGTCCCTCCGACCATACATGAGTGGTACGTCCGGGCTCCCGCGGCTCTAGCCCTGGTCACAACAGGCACCGCGTACTTTCCTTTACTCTCTTTTACTTCGCTTTGTCTTTCCTTTTCCTGTCTCTTTCTCTCTCTTTCCTGCTTTTCCTTCGCTTCCCTTTCTTGAGCCGCCGCGAGGGAGGGAAAGTGAGCCCTTTCGTCCGAGGCTTCCCTCGTGGTTGGCCCCGACCGTACTTATGTGCCTTACCGTCTGGCAATCGTTCTCCTACTCTAAAGCCTCCGACCGTATATGAGTGGTACGTCCGGTCTCCGCAGCTCTAGTCGTGGTCAACAGGCACCGCGTTCCTCTTTACCTTTCCTTTGTCTTTTCTTTCCTTTGTCTCTCTGTCTTCTTTGCCTTTCTGCTATCTCCCTTTGACTTTTCGTTGCTGCTTTCCCTTACTCCTTTCCTTTCCTTTCTACGACTGCCATTGGTTAGGCACTAATCCCTTTTATTTCTTCAATCTTCAATTGCGCGTGAGTGTGTCAACACGAACTTTCGCCGGCGAACGACAGGACAGCCACCGCTCAACCACAGGTCGATACCCCAACTGCTACTCCAGTCTATCTTATACAGTTTTGACCGACCGTGCGTTACTGTTAGCACTGGCCGCGGTATCCACAGTTGACGCCTATTATTCGCTGACACTTATGCTTACCCTTCTATCCCCGACTGTACATGAGTGGTGCCTCCGGTCTCCCGCTCACTGCTACCGTCTGGCATATGAGCACCAGCTGCCCCAACTGAAGCTTACCATAAACTTCCAGTGATCGATCACAATCACATTTGCTCCTTTTCTCGCCGGCCGCACATGAGTGCTAACCGCCAGCTCCGGCTACGTTGACCATGACAAATTGAAGTAGACGCCACCAGTAGCGCTCAGCCGCAACTGCGAGCCGGACCTTCGCCTCAATATACGACAGCTAGATCTCGATCCGCCGTCCACGACCGCTGCTAAAGTCCGCTATGCACTGTCACCCGAAGTTCACCTTCCATCTAGGTTAACATCTGTTCTTTACCAGTGACTGCTGCCCGTCCGCTGCCCCTTCTTCGCGGGTATGCGGTGCAGCCCGAGCAGGTACCCGTCCTTGGTCATGACCACATGCTCCTCGTGCTTGTACCCGTGCACCGCGCACAGCGCCTCGAAGTCCGGCGCCTTCAGGATCCTCTCCGCGATCGTCGCCTCGCGCGACTTGGCCTTGGCGCCGCCGGGCTTCGGGCGGCCGGCAAAGTGGTGGAAGAGCAGTCGCGAGCGGTTGTAGAACCACACGATGATGAATTTGGGGAGGAAGAATATGACGGCGCGGAGGACGGTCTCGAATGCGATGAACAGGAAGCCGAAGACCACTGCGCTGTATTCGCGGCCTGACAGTCGGCCTATCAGCGGAAAGTGCGGCATGTTGAGGGATAAGAGTAAATTAAGATATCATGAAGAGCGAGTTTGTGCAACAGCGCCGTGATGTCGTCAGGACTCCACCTTGAGCGCACGTGAAAATTTGTGGCTGTGGCAGGTTCAACTTTGCAGGACGGATGGTTATACATAATCGAAGGAAAATATCTGGCGACTGGCATACCCCTCTATTCGCTACACCAATGCAATGGTCCCTGAAGTTTGCTTATACGAATTTGAAAACCCTGGGTGCGGAAAGTTATGTGTTCTTAGTACTTCTTACCTCTTGAGCTTGAAGCTCGACGGGTTATGATACGACTGCCAAGTTATGAGATCTAGCTGGCGGGGCGTCTTGGAAGTCTGCAACAAGTCTGCGAGGTACACTAGATATGGCCGTTTGAACAGAAGAACTCGACTCTCGAGATTCTACCATCGTGAAGCACTCATCATAAGAAGCGTTGTGGAAGCCTGTGCAGGGCCACCATAGCCGCCGAGTCTTGCGGCACATTCGCTTCAAGTTCAACTTCTTGCAATGTGCTCGCCTTAGATCAGTAGCAAGCGTGTAGTCTCAACATTATCTAGGATTAGATGACTTCAAAAAGGTATCATATATTCGTGGTAATGCATCGGAATCATATAAATAAGCTGCACATCTACACCATAACATTCCTGCCCCAATCACGGCCTTCCAAGATATGTATTGAAAGTCAGGGTTGGGTGATAGGTAGGAGAGCCGAGATGCTCACAATGCTCAGACTTTGCACTTCCACTCATAGCTGGATAGTGAACGCGGTTAGTATGATAAAACACAGTGTATTATGCGGGGTACGAACCACCGAGTGGGAGTGGTGCTGCCATATGCTCCATGCGGTCTCCAAGCGGGGGTCCAAGCGAGGTCCGAGGAAGGAGTGAAAACGAAACGAGACCGACAGAGAGAAGAAACGGAAAGGGGAAATGAAAGAGAGAGAGAAAGAGAAATGAAAGAGAATGAAAGAAATGAAAGAAAGAGAGAAAGAGAGACGAAACGGAAAGAAGGAAATGAAACAGAGAAAGAGAAAGAGAAAGAAATGAGAAAGGGAAACCTGAGACATAGCGGTCAGTATAACAACAAAGAGTGAATTATGCGGGGTACTTACCGCCGAGTGCCGCCTGCTTCCTACGGTCTCCAAGCGAAGACCATGAAATGAAATGCGAGAAAATGAAAGAGAAAATGAAGCGAAACGGAAAGACAGAGAAACAGAGAGAACGAAAAAGACAAAAGGAAGGGAACGGAAAGAACTCGGTGGTGCTCCCTCCCTTTCACTCGGGAAAGTAAGGCTCCGAAGGGAGCGCCACCGGGGCTGGGATGAATGCACGGAATGACAGAGAATTAGTAAGATAATAAGAACAGGGAGGCTGGCATGGACTCACCATGCATGCCCGAGGGCGCCGAGATCGGGACCAATGTTGTCCGTGGCGGTTGAAAGGAAATGAGAAAAAATGAAGCGAAACAGAAAGGAAAAGGACAGAAACAGAGAGAATGAAAATGATAAAAGGAAGCGAAAGGAAAGAACTCGGTGGCGCTCCCTCCCTTCCACTCGGGAAAGTAAGGCTCCGAAGGGAGCGCCAACCGGGGCTGGGATAAATGCACGGAATGACAGAGAATTAGCAAGATAATGAGAACAGGCAGGCTGGCATGGACACACCATGCAAGCCCGAGCGCGCCGAGATCAGGACCGGTGTTGTCCGTGGCGCATGAAAGGAAATGAGAGAAAATGAAGCGAAACAGAAAGGGAAAAGACATGGAAACAGAGAGAAGGAAAAAGACAAAAGGAAGGGAAAGCAAAGAACTCGGTGGCGCTCCCTCCCTTTCACTCGGGAAAGGAAGGCTCCGAAGGGAGCACCAACCGGGGCTGGGATAAATGCACGGAATGTTCGATCATTAGTAAGGAATCAGAACAGGCAGGCTGACATGTACTCACCATGCAGGCCTGAGGCGTCGAGATCAGCACCAGTTGTCCGTGGCGCAAGGAGAAATGGAAAAGAAAAGGGAAAGAGAAAGGAAAGGAAACAGAGAGACAGAAGAAACGGAAAGACGAAAAGACAAAAGGAAAGGAAAGGAAAGAACTCGGTGGCGCTCCCTCCCTTTCACTCGGGAAAGAAGGCTCCGAAGGGAGCACCAACCGGGGCTGGGATACATGCGCGAAATGATGGGGCGTCAGTAAGAGAATAAGAACAGGGGGGCTGGCATGGACTCACCATGCATGCCCGAGGGCGCCGAGATCAGGACCAGTGTTGTCCGTGGCGCATGAAAGGAAATAAGAGAAAATGAAGCGAAACAGAAAGGGAAAAGACAGAGAAGCAGAGAGAATGAAAAAGACAAAAGGAAGGGAAAGCAAAGAACACGGTGGTGCTCCCTCCCTTTCACTGGGGAAAGTAAGGCTCCGAAGGGAGCACCAACCGGGGCTGGGATGAATACACGGAATGGCAGACCGTTAGCAAGAGGATAAGACGAGAGAGGCTGGCATGTACTCACCATGCAGGCCCGAGGCGTCGAGATCAGCACCAGTTGTCCGTGGCGCAAGGAGAAATGGAGAAGAAAAGTGAAAGCGAAAGGAAAGGAAACAGAGAGACAGAAGAAACGGAAAGACAATAGAGGGAAACTGAAAAAAGCAACAACGAAAGGGAATGAGGAGAGGAAAGGAAAGAGGCTGACGGTAACCAATCCGTGATTAGCGAAAATAAAGAAGCTAGAAGTTAACGCGCACTCACACAGTTGTGCTCGAAAGCGGCCGCTTGCTGTCCTATCGGTGGCGAGTTGGCGCCTAGCTAGGGGGTTGGCGATGAGGTCAAATGGAACATGCCAATACTGGCTGACGCACAATGTCGATCGCGACCTGCGGGCAGCGGATCATAAGCGACTGCGAGTAGGAATGGGAAGATAGGGGTTGACATGTACTCACCACGGCGGCCAGAGGGCAGCGACGATGGCAGATCGTGTACTCGTGGTCGACGGCGTTGACTTCGAAGGTAGTTGAAGGTCACTAGCTAGTGTTAGTGTAAACGAGGATATAAGCGGCTGGCATGTACTCACGATTGACGGTCGAGGCGGATGCGAAGGATCCCGACGACATGACCGGTACTGTTTGTTTCCTTCTGCGGTGGTCATCGTGAGTTGGTGTTGACGTTCAGCCTGGAAGCGTAGTGATATGTTGTCGACCTACGAGATAGGTGGCGGGTGCTGGCGACGATGGCAGGCGATAAGTGACGGTGGGCTCCAAGAGGCAGGTAGGTCCGGTTGTAGACAAGCAATAGTCGCTGAATGGATTCTAAATCACTAGAAGCGGCTGGTAGAAGCTGGAGGGTAATCGGTGAAGTTGGGGTGCGCTGGTGGAGGGAAGCGGAAGAGAAGGTGAAGCAGTCAGCCCAAGAATCAACCCCTTAAGTATTCGCTGCGGGCCCTTTGGTGCCAAAGCAAGATTCTGTGCGGTGCATTATAGGGGTTCGCCGAGATGATTTTCCTCCAAGCGAATGCTGCAGGTTCTATGAGCAACGAGGTCAGCTTGGCCAGCCGATAGAACATGGGAAGATAACGGCTAGATCCCCAGTAGCAGTAACAATTGACCTGCTTGGTTGAATGCGAAGCTTGGACGTTTCAGATTGAAGTATGCAGTTTAAAATGAGCTCAAATGACTTCCTAGACTTCTGCCACGGACATGAGAGCGCCACGAGAGAAGTTAGGAAGGAAATTGATAATAGGCAGGTGCTGCCGTTGAACAAGGGTGTTATGAATATAGTGTATCTCATGTCTCGCAAAACAAAAAAATTAAATCAGAACAACATACATTAATCCGATATCTCGATAACACCCTCAGGATCACTCCGTCTGGCTCGTTTCCTGGGCCGGCTACCACTAGGCACCATTTCCCCACATCGGCGTGTAGCTTTTGAGCACGAAAGTAACATCTTATGGACCTCCATCTGAATGTGGTCTACCTCGTCCTGTAGCACGTACGCGTAGCCAACATACGGCTTCTTCGCCGACCCTGTGTTCACCTCGTTGAGCTCTACGTCCATTTCTTCCTCGTCTTCGATCCCTGCCGCTTCCAGCAACAGGTCCCTGGCTGCTTTATTTGCTTCTGAGAGCGAGACAAACGAGGTGTAAGATGCCAAGTGACATCGACCTTGCTCGTCGGTGTGATGCTCATAGTCCGTCTGCATAATGATCCAGATGTGCTTCGGCGCGAGCGCATGTGGATGGACGTCTGGATCCGCGTCCGATGCCATAACCCTGCCTCTTTTATTCGAGCTTGAGGTTTTCGACTTGGGAGGTAATGGGGCCCGCTTCTTCTGAATGTAGACGTGCATATTCTGGCCGTCTGGAATATTTGCTTCAATGTCTACCATGCCGTCGCTGTCCGAGGTGACATCGTACATGTCAAAATCGTCGCGGTCCCATTCGTTGAGGAGATCCCTACGAGCTGCAGCGTTGGCTTCCTCCACGGTCCAATATGAGCCGCGAAGTTCTGCGCCTTCATCGCTACAATGACCTGGGGTGTATAAGGTAGAATCAGCATATTTTTGTGTTTGAGCGAGAGAGTAGATAGCTTCTTACGTAGAACATGGTACATGTATGAAGATGCCATGGTAAGCACCTTGGCGAATGGCTTGCAAGTGGTCTGGGGTTGCGACTTCGTTACGACACATCTGACTCATAATGATGTGGCGTCGAGCACCCACATGGTCAATGATCCCACGAAGTTGTATATAGTAACCGAGGCCACCACGGCTCGGAGTACTTAACCTCCCTTTCAAACCAATTGTTTCGGTCTACACCACCGTTCAGGAATGATGTCCGACTGACACCGAACGCTAGGACCTGCCCGGTATGCCGTTTGTGATGTCCCATGCATGCCGTCTTCCCGGTGTCTCGATGATGTTTCCAATTCGGACGTCAAACTGACGACCGGCTCGTGAGGTGTATTTGTCGTCTGGCGGATGACAGGTGGGTGCTCGCCGGCGGCACCCACCCTGGGGTCCTAGACACGACATTCCGACGTCTACCGAGTTACATTGAAGGACCTCATTTTGCTTCAGCAGATATGGGGTATGCCTACCCAGCACAGGGCTCATAGTGAGAATGAGAGACAGTACATATATTTGATTCTACAGGCTACATGAAATAGTACACTATGCTATTATAAAGTAACTAAACACAAGCCCCTCGACTCGGAAACACAATCAGAAATCATCACTTGTCTGCCAGCGAACAGTCAGAACAGTGCTTAGACATGTGGGAATGTAGGAAACTCACAGGGGCCCCATTAAGTTATATGTACTTGATAGCAAAGAGTCTTGACGAAAGGCTAGAGATGCCAGGGGAGGGGATTTGGAGCAGCGCTTGGTGGTGAGAGGCAGAGGACTTAGCAAAATTTCGCGCTGGCACAACGACGCCGAAGTAGTATGTACAGCTTCCGCGTTTTTTCAAAATTTGTTTAAGTCTTCGTCACATGTGGGGCGAGTGTCTGCAGGTTCTTTGTCCCTCTGAAATATAACATGGCGGAAATACATTCCACTGCACACATAGAGTAGAGCAAGACTTAAAAGTCTACCTTGAATACAAAGTCTGTGATATAAGACGCAAGCCTCCAAAGCACTCAGGCTGTGTACTAACGGTAAACTGAGCAGCCTACCTCCATACACGCGTGATATCAAATTGACGCCAATTCACGCTCAGCCGCTGAACGTCCAATATACATCCAGCTCAATGTCCGGTTGATACCTCCGTAGTACACGATCGATGTCTGTGCCGTTGCACCCAGTGTACGTAGTTTAGCTCTAGTTTAGATGTCAAGCCGTAAACACGGCATTTATGCTATTTTGGCACCCAAGGCGCCTCCTTTTGACACCGAAAACGATGTAAGGAAGACCGCATAATCGGGACGGCGATTCCGGAACGGTGGTGTAAGCCACAACTACCCACGTCTCCTTAGCATAGGACGGAATATCTTTTGATATATTCCGATCCCCCCACTCATCGTTCCTGCCCCGATCTCAACCCGATCTTGTTGTCGGTCAAGCTTGCTTGACCGCCTGTGACACTCATTCGACCTCTGCAACTCAGCAAGACTCAACACCGCCGCTTCTCGGCACATTGCGAGAAATTATGGCGTCAGATATGACAAGGGACCCTATGAGTGGCCCAGCCCAACCGATGATCAGGCCATGACGTCGCCCTATCCGTGTCTACCACCGCCGATACAGCAAGCAGCTCGTCCTTCCCTCCCTCTCATAACACGTTTCGAAATGGATCGCGTGTCTCCCGAGCTTTGGGCCATGATATTCGAACACGCATGCACCGACTCGGGCGTGACCGGTCGTCAGCTATCCCTCGTCTCCAAATTCATTCGAGAAGCCGCCGCCCCAGCGAAGCTTCAAAGCATTGCCGTGCACGGCCGTCGAAAAATAATCGCCTTTCACCAGCTGCTTTTGCAGACCCCTCCCCATCTCCGGCACATCCGCTATCTTTGTCTCTCTACCGCTCCAGACCGTCCGACGAGCAGCGAAGAGGAGGCACAAGTGCGCAACGCATGCCAAGGCGTGCTGGCAGCAGTCGCAGAGTACGTCCAGATCATGTATCTAGACGTGGGCGAGGATTATCTCCAGGATTTTCCCATCACGCCGTTCCCTCGATTGGCAGAGCTGGCAAGCAACGGCTTCCCCATGCTCCCACCGGATTACCCTCTCGACAGCGACGGGCCAAATACCACACCGTGCAGCCCATGCCCACAGCTTCGCCGCTGGCACCTGATGGAGCTGCCTTGGATGTTGAGCGGCCAAGGCGGCGTCGCCACCATATGCGCCACGGCACCTGCGCTCACCCATCTGCGCTTTTCGGATCTCCAGCAGGAGTCCGATTTTGCCTATAATCTGGAGGATGGACTGCCCGGAACTATTCAGCATGTCTATGTGAAGCCGGCAGGGCCCCCTGCGCCCGGAGGGTGGTGCGGGACTCCGAGAATAGCTTATGGTAGCCTCATGAGCGGGCTCAAGAGGCTCAATTTAACTGACAGCCGCCTCGTGTTGCTGCCCGCGTACAAGGCCGATGAAACTGCGGGAACATTCATAATGGGTGAATGGGAGGAGCGAGTGAATGGGGGTGACGGATGCTGGAGCTTGCGAGAACGGGTCTTGACCGGAATAGATTGTGGCGAAACAGGTGAGCCTCAGCGTAGAGCCCCTCATATGATCAGAAATTTATTGCGTATCTGCACAGCGTATTGAAGCAGTTCTGGAGAGTATATTATGGCCAGCGATTCATCCATCGCTTGGTTGGAAATGAACAAATAAGTGGGAAGAATGTGGCGTGACGAATGAAATCGGGAAAATATGTTCATGTTATTGTTCCCCTGCTGTGATCGCCATGTGATGGGCTCGAAAAAAGGCCTCCAGGATCTAGGTCAACAGACGGCTGGCGATTGATTCTCAATTTAGCGGTTGTATCGACATATGCATCCAATCTATTTATTAAGCAGCACCTATACTAATCGAATGGTCACAATAGGGCTGCAGCCCAACAGTTTGCAGGTGCAATTTACAAGACTGCGATAGCCACCGCCTGCTGGGCGAAAGGATAATCTGTGTATCCCGTTGGCGTCCCATCTCTCGGGGTATAATATGTTGCCCGATCCGACGTGGTCAAGACTCAAGGGCAGATGCTCTTTCAACCGCCTCACAAGGTCCGGCTATAATGTCTGCTAGAAATCTCTATGGCACTCGGGGTGATAAGAGTGTACATTCAAAATGAACAACCGGCCATAGGCCACGAGCTGTCCCGTCCTCTGTGCCACGTTCAGACTCCAGTCCTAGCTCCCGGCCATACCCGCCGGCGCTGGCGAGCGGCTGGGCGCCAAGAGGCCGTACAGCGCATCGCGCTCCTGCAGCTGATAAGCTGGGATGGTCCCGCGGTCAGCATGCCCGTTCACACGCGGCTCCGCCACATGCACATAGACAAAGTCGGGGTAGAGATCATGGATGGTGCTGACGATGTGGCCGAACTGAGGCCCTGGGTGTGACATGCCCTTATCTGCAAAATGGGACAACACGGTTTGGTGAGACAAATGGAAGGACGCTCAGGATTGATTGAAGACATACCTTGGACTGCGCCCCATGGGCTAGGGCTGAGGCAGCCCTCTTCTCGCCGGCGGCACCTACAACAGGCTACAGCCTTGAGGACCCCGAGCGCAAAGCGAGCGCGGTTCTCTACCGAGCCACCGTAGTGGCCGGTGCGGTTGTTGGACACGTCTTGGAGGGACTGGTCCACGAGAATCGAGATAGCCGTTGGCGGCGTAGATCTCGACGGCGTCGAGCCTGGCCCCGTGAACTGCGTTGGAAGCAGCCGTGGCGTAGAGAGTAGTTGACTGAGTGGCTTCGGTGTCGGCGATGACAAAGAAGTTGAAGTGCAGCTGTCACTCGGTGTCAATAGCTCAACCTCTCTCGTAGGGATTCAATCGCGAGTCCGTGACGCCGGTGGCTCCCAATTGCAAGAAAGTTCGAAGTCGAGGATCCTAATCATTAAAGGTGATGATTAGGTGAAGCACCGGGGCTGCCAGCGTAAGGTGGCTAGTGCAACTGCTGATTGAAGGCTCAACACTTCAGTGCGATATTGGCTTATGATTCGCGAGTTGGCGTTGGTGTTCGACTGACAGCGGAGTTATACATTGTCGATCTGGGAGCTAGGCGGCAGGTACTGGTTGAGATGCAAGAGGATGTGACGCCACTTCAATCCGTGACAACTGCCTGCACGAGAGCTGTAGGATGTAATTGGGGCGCGGTGCGCGCTCGGTTTCAATGTACAGCACGCTGCGTCTTGCGAAAACAAATAGAACAAATCAGAGCAACATACATTAGTCCGAAATCTCGATAACATCCTCAGGATCACTGGGCCTGACTCGTTTCCTGGGCCCACTGCCACCGGCCACATTCCCCCCACATCGGTGTGTAGCTTTGGAGCACCACAGCGACATCTTCTTCACCTCCATGCAGATATTGTCTACTTCCTCCTCGCGCACGTACGCAACTGCCTTATACGGCTTATCCACCGACCCTTTATTCAGCTCGCTGCACTCCACCGGAAAGGCAACTTCGTCTTCGTCCATTTCATCGTCCTCGTCTTGTGCTTCTTCCGGGTCGTGCCCAGCTGCTTCGAGCAATAGTTCCCTGGCTATCTCGTTTGCTCTTTTGAGAGAGTCGTACACGACGTCCGACGCCAGGTGAGCTCGACCTTCTTCGTCAGTGTGATGATCATAGTCCGTCTGCAAAATAACCCAGACATCCTTCGGCGCGAGCGCATGTGGTTGGACGTTCAGAACGTTCAGATCCGCGTCCAACGTCGGACTCTTCTCCTTCGTCGCCGAGCTCGACGGCTTTGTCTCGGGAGTGGGTTTCGCTATGGGCAGCTGGGGCCGTGGTGGTGCCTTCTTCTTCTCGATGTATACATGCATGATCTCACCCTCTGGGCAAGTTGCTTCTATGTCCACCATACCATCGTCGTCCATGGTGACATCGTACGACTCGAAAAAGTCAGGACTCCACTCTGTGAGATCTTTACGAGCTGCAGCGTTGGCTTCCTCCAAGGTCCAGTATGTGCCGCGAAGGTCGGTGTCCTCGACGCCGTGGTGCTGGTCGTCGGTGTGACCTGCCAGGATGTAGAAGGTAGAATAAGCAGAGGATTGGATTGGAGCGGGAGAGGGGGAAATGCTCACGCATAACATGGTACATGTATGAAGATGCCATGGGTAGTTGGTTTGCCAATGTCCTTCAGCTGAGAAACTGAGGTGGTGGTTCAGGGATTAGACTTCGACTGGACTGTTGTTCAGTGTCAGTGACGACCGATCACCTCGTGATCGATCCCACGTGTCTCAAACTTGCTTAATGCTAAGATTCTTTAGTAAGATGCACAAACAAGTGAATCGCACAATCACCCACCAGTGCGTGCTTATTATCGAGATCATGGTCAAGATATTTCCATTCGGCGTAATTGCTTCAGACATCTCACAGCACCCTGTCACAGAAACTCAAGCCCCAAGTCGATCGGCGTGGGTTTGAAGGCTGCTGACAAATTCCGTTTTCTTACATCAATACCCGATTTGCCCACGATGTCGATGACTGTCATTAACCACCCTCGTCCGAGGTTGTCTGTATCAGCCGTCGGATTACCGGACAACACAGAAGTGATAGGAAGAGATGTAACGCTGCAGATTGACCCACGAGTTGCCAGTGGATATTCTGCATCTTCTTCTACGACCATACACACTGCTGGAGCCTGTGGTGACGATTGTCAGATCGACATTCTTCGACATTGCCAGCATTCACTGTGCATAGTAGACAATGTCGCGGGCCGGCCTTCATCAGCAGCAACAGCATCATCATGGGTACTCTCGTGGGACGACGGCGATGACGCGGTCCGCTACTCCTGCTGAGGCCCGACCAACCCAGCATGCCAAATAGCGTGGTCTCCTCAGGCTCCTTTCTTGAGTACCACCACCTCGAAGATGTCTCTCGCTATCCTCCTCTGCGCCTCTCTCTTTGCAGCTGCTGCCTCGACATGGATTCACCGCGAGTAGTTCACGTTTTAAGACCGACTAAGTATCTGATCTTTTTGACGACACTCGTGATCAGCTGGCATCCTGCATAAATCCACTGATATTGCCAAAATAACCGGTAACATGACTGGGGGGGGGTTGTCTCGCGAGAACGGCCAGTCACTAGTACAGCGACTACCTCCTGTTTGCCGCGAGCTCTTATTCGTCCGACGCGTATGTGATAAGCACGCCCGTCGTGACCATGGAGATCCGAGCAGCTTTCGAGGCTGACGCCACTGCAGCGTATCAGAATGCCATGGTGCGTAATCACTAAAATTTTGGGACATCTACAAGTTACGATAGGTTGAACCTTTTCAGATGTGGACGTTCACAGGAATCCAAGTGCATGCGTGGTCCAGCACAGTTAAAAGTGTCGACGATACCTGTGTGTTTCGACATTTGCTTCATTGTCGGCCCATGCTGAAGCCCTTGCTATTTTAGACCTCGACTACCAACTCGCGTCTTCTTGGGGCCCATTCGCGATCACCAACGCTACAGAAATTATCTGATATACCTCAGCTGGCTGGACGACTATGGGGATTGCGGCCTTCACTAGTATGTTAGATACTGTGTTCTATCCCCGACTTGACGGTGAGATTCACTTCGCGATCCATATAACCGAACAACCATCTCATAGTTTTGCTCCAACGAGGCGATAGGTTTTCAATTCCACGTCGCCTCATCAGTACAGCCGTCGCCAGAACATCACAATAATAGAACTTCATGATGTTCACAGAATTGAAGCGCGGCGTCGATGACGATGGACTTAAATTTGATATATACTATCACAACAGTTTCTAGGGCAAGCTTTTCGCAGCCAAGGATTTCAAGTCGATAAACATTTGTACAATTTCGTGCGCGCAGGAAAGAAAGGCGATAAACAACAGTATGATTGGCGAAGATGAAAGGTCGAGCACCCCACCCCCGTACTCAGACTCGTAACACTCGTAGGACGTGGAAGAGGAATGTTAGTAGTAGATGACTGAAGGCTATGTACAAAGCGTCCAAACCTAAACCCGTTCCACCAGCAACTCCTCGACACGTCAAATAAATAGGATGAGGCTACACAATGATACTTATATACGATGTAAAAGTTTCGGGAAAGCTAGACCTCTAAGACGAAGGAAACTTTTAAGCAAGGACCCAACTTCAAACCTTTGTGATAAAAATGCTCAGGAATAAACCGGTGTTACAACCTTGGCTAAAGTTCAACCAGTATTATGTTCCTATTCCGCCTTTTCAACATTTTAATCACTCTGCTACATTACAACCTGAATAAACGTTGAATAAGTCAGTCTTTGCCTTATTGCGAGTCTATTTTAGCCCACGATTAGAGCAGGTTTCAGGCCACGATGTCTATCGGTCGTACTTCTATATAGTACTTACTCCCTCCTTTTAAACGTCACTCGAACTCTCCGTCACGCCAGTAGCATAGCCGAAACTTTATTACCCACTATAATGTCTTGCACGCGCCGTGAGAACTCAGAAAGATCACCGACACCTATAACCAGCGACGGATACAACGGATGATATGACTACAAAAGACATGTACACTATAACACACTTCGTTAGAATGAACATACGGTTTATCTTCCCTTTGTGCAACATCGTCCTCGGCGTGTCGCGTGCGTGATCACCTAGGTTTCAATTAGTGGGAAGTGAGACCCGCAGTTACCCGGCGGTTGGTCCCGCGATTAATTGAAACTCAAACTCAAAGACACTGTCCCACCTTCAACGTCTTCCGGTCCCGCAATAAGCTAGCTTCACTTCCTTTCGGGTGACTCCAGTAAGATGTAGTCACACTCAATTAATTCACGTACGTGAAGTTTTAGCTTACTGAACTCGTTTCCCCTTTCTTGCCCGCGCTCATGACTCTCTTCCTCTCTCTCTTCCTCTCTCTCTCGACTGACAAGATAAACCGGGCCGGGTCTGAGGGCGTGATAGAAGATGAAGGAGAAAGTTACTAGCAGGTTCAAGCTTAGGTGCATTTTACGAGGAGAGTGTGGTCTTCCGAGTCTTACCTTGTATTTCAGATTGGCTACAATGGGTTGAAGATACGTCACACGTGGACTTCGGATTCCAATAGACTTAGCGGCAACGTAGCGGAAGACACGGGACGTCTGACACGGGACCTCCGACCGTCCCTAGGAATAAGAACTTCTACAGCCGGGGATTTAGTCGTCCAGTGAAGGCGTCGTGGTAGCTTTCTCCTTACTCTATGGGTGTGCCAAGCCTCTCCTGTCAAAACAACTCGTCCCGGCTCAGGGGTACACGACCTCCCGCAGCTTACGGGTATATAGTAGATGGACACAGTGCCCCAAACGTTCCTCCATGACGTCGCGGCCGAGGGTCTAGATAACGTTCGGCACCAGTCGTAGTGTGGGTTGGGCGGGCTAGTGTGGCGTGTGGAGGAACTCGTACGGGCAAGGTACGCGGTTCTTGTCGCAGGCTGCGATGTGGGAAGAACGAGGGTACTGGCCACTGGGTCCAGGGAGGAGTGCATACCTAACTGCGTCAAGGTCGCGTGTAAGTCTAGCTTAGTGTTCGGTTCCCCAACGTACGATGGTGGGATTTAGTTAGCTTTGGTTAGAGTTGCGATCCTCTAGGATTCCTCGCACTAAAGGTAGCACTTTCAGGGGTCTCAGATTTACGTACGAAGAGCCCGACAGGCCTCAAAAGAGAGAGCGGCTAGATCCCGAGAACCCTAACCTGTTAGGTATTGAGAAAAGACGCGATGTGTCTTCGTTCGTAACCGGGGTTTAGTCGAGGAGTGTAGTTAAACTTTACTACGAATAGGTATCATAGGGCGATTGGAACGCGATTGGGCTGTAGCTATACTTATGTGAACGTACGGCGTGACTCGATGTCATTTCGCCAGTGACACCGTAAGTGCGACACACTCCCAGCTCCGTGTGTGACACGCCTACGCAACTTAGGGTCTATAAAACCTCAATCGTATAACTGGAGAGTCTAGAGGCGTTCTTAACTTTTATGTCGATGAAGAATGTAGACGCGTTCCGATATTAAAGTGTCGTTCGCTCAACAGTGAACACCGTTTAGTGTTCAGTGCCAAGCTCTACCATACATACGTGGACTTGAGCGTGTACCTCGAGTTCACGCCTCCCTCCACAGATCCGTTCGCTCTACGTGCTCTAGACAGCTTACCGCTCCGCGGACCGTCTACGTAGAGCTGTACGCTTGTAGTCTTCGGGATAAACAACACTTTATCTTTACCAGCAGACTCTGGCACGCTACTAGTAGTATTTATCTCACCTCTCCCCCACGTTAAGCAAGGTTTATCTTGGTGGGAATATAATCTAAACCTGCTTGATCAAAATGTTTCCCAAGCCAGTAACCGTAACCTATTAGGTACTTACAATAACCTCGCAGTCGACAAGCGGGCACGACTCTAACCTGTTGTACAGCTTCTAATAAGAAGTGTCCGCCGTGCCTGCCGGGGTAGGGGGCAGTGCGGAGACAAAAACGTATTTATCGCTTCTCCAACAGGATTGAAAGGGGTTGAAAGGTTCGAGGAGTGTGAGCCATATATAATGGGAAGAATGGACAGGCTATTAATGACTGCGCTACGTGAAGTCACTGAAAGGCAAACGTAGTTGTGAGTGTAGAAAGTGCAAGGAGACTTTTATAGGTAGGCACGCAGTAGCTCTAGTACGACTATCGGACTGCGCAAATGAGTGCATCAGGCCAGAACAGAACGTCTAGTACTGGTCGAAGTTACTACGGTCTCGTATGGAGCCGTTCGAGCTGGTAGGGGGAATGCGGCAGTTACTCTTGAAGCAGTAAAGCAAGGGTGCACCCGACCTTCGCCCACGAGGACAGACCCACAAGAGCTGGACCTGATTCGTAAGGCTGCCATGGCTTTTCTTCAGAAAGTAGCTGTAGTTCCCATATCGCCTGTAACCGTTGCTCTTGGCGAAGAGACACTTCCCGTATCTCATGATACGAAAGCTGCCTCACAAGGGACACCCGCCCCTGCCCTTCTGCGAGCTCCACTGCAACTTCCCTCTAGCGCCGAAGCAGCGGTTTAAACTATGGTTCGTCGAAACTTCCTACCGACTACCTACTCAGACTGGTACATGAGATACAAAAGA
>KV417623.1:193861-206296 GCA_001630335.1 Athelia psychrophila
AGCAATATCTCCAATCGCGTTTTGCGTCTCGAAGGGCATGCATGCGAGTCCTACAAAAAAACCCATGATTTTTCAAGTTGATTCTGTTGACCTCAGGCTTCGCTAGATGCATTACTAAATTTTCTAAATTCTGCCCAGAGCGCGGCTGTGGTATCTCTCCTGCCACACTCTTGTGTCTCAACTTTCAAGCTCAAACTCTGGCCTCTCTGGGATCTGTCAGGACATCACCATTTACCATTTACTATCATCTGCAATGTGTTGTGATGCTTACATCGGTTATACAGACCTCAAAAATAAATTACAGTGGGCCTACACTGATGCCAGACGTGCTTTGGTCCACAGCTGTCATCACAATTAATAGCATTTTCTGAGGAAGGGCTGATATATCTCAGCGCAAATGTTGCAAGCAATCGATGTGCAACGCTTTCGGCCAGTCAGTTCAAAGTTGCAAAGCGGGTATTATTTATACAACATAACACATTCCATCCGTGTAGGCAATGTGATCTCATGAGCTAGTATTTTCAATGAACTGGTGATTTCATGCGCATCTGTTCATTCATTTTACCAACTCGGCACAGAAAACGCGCGGGCCCTTGTCGGAGATGCTCTGAGTCCGGCAAGCACTGCACCCAGAGCACACCGCTCGAGTTACCGGTACCGCACTGCGGCTGCGATCAGTTATGGGCGCTTAATACTGCACCCACGTAAATTGACTGCACCCGCGTCGAAAAGTTAATTTCAAGTGCTCCATCATCTGGTCTTATAGACATGTCGTCCCCGCATCTCATATCAACAAGCTACCATGCCCCACACGTCGATAATGGAAACAATCATTTCAGAGCTCGCAAAGCCGACGAACATCCTTCTCTTACTCGCAAGTACGCCACCCATTCATCCATTCAATCCCCGATTCTAACTCCGCTTCTGCCCCGCCCCTCCCAGCTTTCCTGGCCTACAAAGTCATATACCAAGTCTTCCTTTGGCCGTACCTGCTCTCGCCTCTGCGCAATGTCCCGGGCCCGCCGGTCGGCAACCACCTCATCGGCCAGCTTGCGACTATTATTAGGGAGGAGCCCGCCGCGCCGCAGACGCGCTGGGCGGATGCGTATGGCCCCGTCGTGAGGACCGTGGGGCCGGTTGGGCTGGAGAGGATCATGTTCACGCGGCCGGAGGCGCTGCACAAGATTCTGGTGGCTGATTGGCTGGAAAATCCGCGCGTACGTCGCGAATAGATGTCTTTGAGTGGAGGGAAGCTGATGTATAGCGCGATAGCCGGGGTTCATGCGGGACATCCTGGGGCTGGTTGCGGGGTACGGGCTGCTGACCGTCACCGGAAACGAGCATAAACAGATGCGCAAGGCGATGAATGTACGTTATTAGTATCCACGCATTGCGGATGACTGTGGCTCACCTTCGACTTCGACTCAGCCCGCGTTTTCCATCCCCAATCTATCAGCGCGTATGTGGTGCCCTGTCTTTGCCTCTAGGTCGTATCACTGATCCCTATCTCTCTCCCCAGAGGTCGAATCTTACTACGAGACTATCGATGGGTGCGTTCAGTCCTTTCTCCCCTCTATCGGAAGCTCCTTAGTTGACGCAAACCATCTTAGCCTCGTGGAGATCATGAACGCGCAAATCACCAGCGAGGCCGATCCGTCGAAAGGGAAGGAGATGCTCATGTATGAATGGAGTGCGTCCCTGTTCCCTTTTCTGTCTTTTCCGGTTTCTGTGTTCTCGGGGTGGGAGTGGCGAGTGGAGGGCGTTGTCATGCTCCCATACTCGTTCTCCTCAGAATCTCAAGGATTGTTGCAGTGATTTCGGCTTATTCGCGAGCATCTGACACGGGGTAATTCTCCCAAACGAACGAACGAACGCAGCGTGCTTTATTATGCGAGCTTGTGGCTTCATGTTCGCAAGTTTGCGGGCATTCTCTTTCCCGCGCGCCATCCCTTCCTGCTCATTTCTCGCCATTTCTAACTATTAAAGATAAGACTAAAGAATAATCATGCTAATGCGTTTTACCCCAGTGAGTAAAGCGACGTTGGATATCATCTGCGAGACCGCGTTCGGGTACAAGACCGACTCGCTGCACAACCCGCACAACGAGCTCGCGGTGGCATATGAGGAATTGGTTGGGCTGCAGTCTGGTACGTACACCCTTCTCGTGCATTTATCCCTTCCGCCTTCTCCGTACACTACACATCGTACCCCGCATCCATCCCCTATCAAACCCCGAACCCCGCTCACACCCTATGTCCCATTTCCTCCACAGCATACAATATAGCCAAACTGTTGCCCCTCATACTCACCCCGGGCCTCCCCGCGCTCATGGCATCGGAATGGGCGTACAACCACCGCCACTGGGCCGCCGCGTTCCCGTGGCTCAAGCCCATTGCGACGCTCATGCAGAGCATGCACCACATCAAGCGCATATCCGCGCAGATGCTGAAGGACAAGCTTGCCGACGCGGCGGTGGTGGCGGACGGCGGGGAGGGGAAGAAGGACATCATGAGTCTGCTGGTGCGCGCGCGGATGGCGGACAAGGGGGAGGGCTACCAGATGAGCGACGGGGCGATGATGGACCAGGTGCTGACGTTCCTCGGGGCGGGGCACGAGACGACTGCGTCTGGGATGGCTTGGGTGCGTCTCCTTCCCGCTCTGGGTGTTGTGAATCCGGCTGATGGGGCCGGTTTCGCGCTGTAGACTTTGTGGCTCCTCGCGAAGAGCCCGGAGGCGCAGGACAAGCTCCGGGCAGAGGTCACCCCCGTTCTCGACGCCGACCCGCATCCGAGCTACCGCGCGTTGAAGGAGATGTCGTGGTTGGACTGCATTGTGTATGTGCCCTCCCCACAACGCCTTGACGACGGGTTTGCTGATGATTGAGACCGGACTTGCGCAGCATGGAGAGCCTGCGCCTTATGCCGCCTGTGCCGATGACCCTCCGGTCCGCGAGCAAGGACCAGTGGATCGACGGCGTGCTCGTGCCCAAAGGCACGATACACTACATTCCCGTACGTCTGCCCCTCGTCGCATTCCTACTCTCATCGGAAGCTGACTTGTATTCCCGCAGATCAAAGTCATCAATACCTGGAAGGTCCTCTGGGGCCAAGATGCCGACGAGTACGCGCCCTCTCCACCCCCATCCGCGGTCCGCAATCCAGTCCACTAACGCAGCACCATTTCCAGATTCAAGCCCGAGCGGTGGCTCAACCTCCCGAAAGAGTACAACTCGACGTTCTCGGTTCTCTCGTTCATCGCGGGCCCGCACGCGTGCATCGGGAAGACGATGAGCATCGTCGAGATGAAGGCCGTCACCGCTGCGCTGGTCAAGAACTTTGTATTCGAGCCAGCTTATGAGGGACAGTGAGTGCTATACACTACTCCGCTCCCACTTTCACGATTCGCATATATATATGGCTGTTCCGTTAACTGACGCGTATTTCAGAGTCCCGAAGCCCACTGCGGCCATCACTATGAGTAAGCTGTCTCCCTTGCCTGGGCGTGTATTGATCTCCTTTCTGACATCCATTTTTGCAGAACCGGCGGATGGGATGCCACTTCGCGTGCGGATGGTGCAGTCCAAGAACAAGGCCTAATCGTAAATCAACATTAATCAACCCCGGGTCCCACGGCATCAACGGTGCCAAGAACGTGAAGCATCGGTGTACTAGTATTTATTTATCTTCCATGTATGTGGCTCATATCATGTTATCGCTTGTGATGCGCCCTAGCTTTTTACCAAGTTGCATTAAACATCGACTGGTCATCTGGAAGGAAGGAAAGGAAAGACATTGTTCATAAATATATGCAAACAGGCGCAGGACTATAACTGGAGGCCGACTGGAGACGCAGGCGGCCCCCTATACTCCTCAAATTCTTGGTTTTGTACCACCACGTACTCGCTTCTAAACCCCTATCTCCCGATATCCCATCGCCCTATCCTCGCATTTAAAATGTTGAGCATCTCTCGCCCCATTGGCAATGGCTGTCGAATGCCCCTTCATGCTCGGCTCCTTCGCTGTCGGAAACGTGCAATCCTCAGTGCGTGCCGCCATCCCTATGCAGCAAGCGAGCCCCAAGTCCTCGTTCACCTCCCATTACTTCAAGAGGGAAAGCGCGGGCAAGAAGGGGAAGGGTGAGGTCGCTCTCTGCGTTTCCCCTACCATCGGTGAGCTTGAGCCCGCGACCTGTTCTGTCCCTATGATCCCTTATTGCGAGGTCTCGAATCTAACACCTCCCCTCAGAATTTATTCTTCTACAGCCCGCGCGTAGCCCCCGCTTCACCACCGACCATGGATGATTTCATTCGAAAAGCCGTCCAGGCCATGAAGAAGTGGGATGCGGAGATTGTGGAGGACTTGACAGTGAGTTCGTGCAGTCATCTATTCCTGTCGATAACCACTTCTTTTAGAACAAGTATACCTAAGAGCCCTTTTGCCGTATAGAAATATTATGTTCTTGTTGCTTGATTTTGACCATTTGCCTACAGGCCTATTGGTTGGAGATACATTGTAGATGTACCAGAATGTATTGTGGGAGATGAAGGTGAGATTGAGCGGAAGGTTTTTGGAAGTTTGACGTTTTTACTCTAGAAGATGGACACTTAGGTTGCCCCTTGATCAAGCATCGCCAAGTATACATTTCCATGTTCACTGCACCTCTTTCATCCGGCCTTTTAATGGTAATTTGTATAATAAGGCGACCTCATAAACACACCCAACCAACACGGTTCTCCCCCATTCTTTGCGTGTAACTTTCATCGAAATATGCAGTGGTTGTGGTTCAAGCATACGTGATTCGGTCTTGCCGAAATACGTCTCTCTCTTAGTTGCCCATCAGCTGCATATCGCGCTCAGACAGTTACAAGCCCAGGATTTTGGAACCGCCATATTCGAGAAGTCATTAATTTGACTATCCACGTAAAAGGGGGGTGTTGGATTATATTGTCATTTAAGCACACTGAATGGAATTATACATGGGGGGGAAGACCAATTTGTCGACCTCGCCATTTACCAGCGAGCATTGTAAACGTCGACATTTCTTTGGACAAAAAGTGCTTGCTGCATGAGAAATAACTGGGTCTGGAGTTGCGAAGATAGTCCGTTAAAATCAAACGGGTAGTGGCTCAACCACTGACAGCCCTCAGTCAGTAGGTCGTTTGATGATGATAATAACATTGACCATGGGGGACGCAAGTGCCGTTTCTGGATGTCAGGGGGATTAACGGCGCACAGTAAAACTGGCATAAAGTTAACTTACAGATCATACACGCCTAGGAAGCATTTTCAAAGTGATATTCGCCTTCCCTGCAGAGCGCTTGCTTAGCACTTTCAACCTGCGCCAATCATTCTCGCAAATGAAATTCTCTGGTCCGACAAGACACACTTCGAAGGCCGGGTTGCAGCCACTGGTGTCGGTGAATATGACTCTGGATTGAATCATATCCGCCATCGAATTCTCGGGCAGCATCATGGAGCAGTCGTCAAAACTGATCTTTCGGAGATTGGGACACAATACAGCATCGCTGCCAGCTTGTTCATGTGTCAGCAAACCAAGGAGGCGGTGATCAATATTTGACCAGCCGTGCTTCCCGCGTAACGTGATTGTCGTCAAGGTTGGAGACAGGATTTGGAGGTATTCGATGAGTTGATCTTCCGTAATAGGGGCTACGAAGTAAAGCTCTTCGAGTGGACACGATGAGCGTTGAATAAGTGAGAGAAAAGCTACATGGGGCCATGCAGGAAGCATATCTGGATCTTCACAGTCTACATCATCGTAGGGAAGGGTTGCCCGGAATTCGATTTTTATGCATCGCAAAGAAGGGAGGACAAGGCCATTCAAAAAATCTTCCATGTAACGGTCTGTTCGAACGTAGAGTGAATGTAGGTGTGGCAGATGGACCTGATCGAGGTTGTGCGTGCAGTGATTCCCGACGAAAGTAAACTCGCATGATTCGAGGAGGGGTGCCCGACGCATGACTTCCAAGCAGCAATCAAACGCCATCATATAGTCAAGTTTGAGGTGGCGAAGACGGGTAAAGGGAATTCCAGCAAGGTGGATGGGGCTAACATCATTTGCTACAATGGAGTGGCCAGTTTGCCATTCGAATGTGTGGATTTGATGTGAATATTTCAAAAGTTTGCCCAGACGAGCATCCGTTTTGCCATCCATGTCATCTTCGCCCTCATAGTAAAAGTCGGTGAAAATTTTGAATTCTTGCAAAAGCGGGGCCCCCTTTGTTGTAAATGTATTAGCGAGCAGTGGGGCTGTCTCGTCCGGCCCCCAATGAATATGGATTTTTGACCAGGAACTCTGGTGTTCGAGAAGAACGTCCATCGCGAGATCCGCCAAGTCTTGGTCGAGCCCTGTGTCGAGGGAGATAGACAGTGGATGTTGATCGGCCAACTTCAGCCATCTTGTCATCTCGAAAACGTCGTCTATGCTTTCAATAGATGCGTCGAACGTCGACCACAGTGCGGGTGTGCGCATTGCAATTTGTCTCCACCGCTTGCAAACGGAAAGGAATACCATAGGAGGAGATGTCATAGCCGGGATTTGAACATCTTCATTGGCTTGCACGCAGACAACAAAAATACTCTAAAAGAACCACATGAAACTTGGTCAATTGAAATAGGTAGGAAAACTTCATTTCTTACTGTTAATGTTTCCGTAGGTATTCTCGAGATGTAACATTCGCTCTGCTCCGAGTCGCAAAGCCGGGAAGCCTGACGCCATTCCTCGATGAGTCGGACAATTTCGGCTTCAAGACGCAGTACGCGATCCCGAGGATCTTCCATAGGATGGTCTTTGGATGGTCACAACAAGGTAGTCGATGGGTGGCCTACGGCTGCTTCGTTCAACTTGGAAGCCATCAGGATCGAATGTCGACAATCTGATAATTTGACATACTTGTTTTTCCAGCGTACTTGAAGAGGGAAGTTATTGGGATGAAAGATAAGCCAGTGCCGTATAATGGAGAATATCGGTGCAATGCAACTGGAATCAGTGTTGGCAGTTGAGCGTTGCCATTGAAAGTTGCAGCAGAACAACAGGCCTCAACAGGCCTCAATACTAGTCCCGACCTAAACCTAGGCGGAGTTTGAATTGGACCGCGCGTCGACGCGTAATACGCAGAGCGATCTGCACTCTTACTTTCCATCGTTCAACACACACACCCCACATAACTAAAGGAGATGGAGTGCTCATTTGCGCTGACTGGAAAGGGCTACGTGATTGTGGCTGCAGACACCACAGCAGCACGATCTATTGTCAAGATGAAAGTCGACGAGGACAAGATCAAGGCCCTCAGTCCTCATCTTCTCATGGCGTACTCTGGTGAACCGGGTGCGTGTTGTATATTCTAAAGCCGTGTCACCATAATTGAATAATGGGATCGGGTGCTTCCAGGTGACACTATCCAGTTCGCTGAATACGTCGAGCGTAACATCCGCCTATACCAAATACGCAATCTTTATCCCCTTCGCCCCTCAGCTGCAGCATCATGGATCCGTAGAGCATTGGCCGACTCTCTTCGCTCACGAAAGCCATACTCCGTGAATCTCCTTCTCGGAGGGTACGACACCGCGACGCATGATCCGCATCTGTACTGGATCGACTACTTGGGTACGATGGTCAGCGTGCCATTCGCCGCCCATGGATACGGGAGCTACTTTGCGCTGAGTTTATTGGATCGGTGAGTATACTATCCTGTCGAAAAACTTTGAGCGTATACTCTACGATCGTCATACGTACACTCCAATCTATCTTCCCTTGCTCCCCACCTGATCTCATCTGCCTCTGACCGCCATCCTTGTTTCGTTTACTGATTGTTGATCTTTTCATTCAGGTACCATGATCCAGAAGCTACCCTTGAAGAAGGTCTTGCTACACTCAAACGATGCCTGGACGAGGTTGCGAAGCGTTTGGTCGTCTCCCCAGCTGCATATAAAGTAAAGATTGTGGACAAGGATGGTGTCAGAGAGGTTGAGCTCTGATCCCCTTTTGTTTGTTGGAGCTCCAATAACATGTATTTGATTTCCCCCACTTCCGCAACGCGTGAGCCATCTTATGTGTGCCTCTGTTCGGAGACCACACAGTACGGCCTGCTTTCCTCTAGATCTGAACTTACCTATGATTACCACGCAACCCTTCATAAGAGTTCTGAGCTTGCGCATGCCACGTTCGGATTTGCGTGTGCAATATACTTATCACAACTTGACAGGGTTTAAGATTTTCGGCAAGATGTCTAAAGGCTTGGCAAGAAACAAAGAAAGCAACGATACTGGAGATAACCGCAATAGTAAAGGTCCAAAGGTGACACATGCGTATCAAGAGCATTCAGCTTCAAAGCTCGTTAATAACGATAGGTGACTTTCCTGCAGGAAGCCTGTCCAGTAACATCTAACCAGCACAAATCCCCCTTTTAAATGAAGTCTTTCGGTGGTGATGTGCAATTTGAAGCTGGTCTGGAGCTTGCGTCTCGGGGCATGTGAGCCTCGATTGAATCATATTCGCCACAGAGTTTTACGACAGCGATCCGGGCATGCAGCTATTGAAGTTGATCTCCCTGAGATTGGGGCACAGTGTGGGGTCGATACCTGGCCTTCGCGTCATCAATTCAAACGCACGATGGTGGATAGTCCCCCAGCTGGTCCCCAGCCGTGCTTCCCGGTGAATCGTGCTCAAGGCTGAAAAAAGACATAGAGGTATTCGATGATTTATTTTTCAATAACAGGAGCTGCCAGGGTAAGGCTTTCTAGTGGGCACACAGCGCGTTGAAGACAAGGTAGGAAAGGTCAAGCCGGTAGCATATACGGAATATAAGCTCTTCCATAAGTCGCGATGCACGAAATTTTTCCTTGGAGCAGTCACAGTGAGAGATAGGGATCAGGTACAGCTACTTCGAGGCTGCCTCCTGGAAGCAGGGTTCATTGGTTAGAAAAAATGACATGGGGCAACCTTGTCAACGCACCCTGTCACCGCGGCAGCAGTCAGTCTGCGCCGCGAATCTTTGTGATATAGCTAAATCAGTCCTGAGCGAAGGGGATACATTGGGAGATTAATTAAGATCGGGAGGAGGGTATGGACTGGTATGGACAAGAGGTTGACAAGAGGAGGGCTAAAGGCAAGGTTTGGCGCTCAAACGCGTCGTGTGATTTTCGTTCAGAATCAGAGCTGACTAATTGACTGGATTCAGGGGGCTGAAGCACTTAGCATACCCCGCCCAGCAACTCCCATCGAGGATGGCTCCCATGTCTAGTCCTGTCCCTCACCTCTGCCCTGAATGACTCGCTGATATACAAATGGTCTCAGACGCGACAAATACACGATACATTCTAAAGCAGTCGTTTGCCAGGATGTCGAGCTGAAAGGCGACATCACCATTGGCTCTGGTTTGTTTGTGCGTCCGTCACTGGGCTGCCTTATACTGAAGCTGTATAGCGTTCTCCTTAGCCGCAGACACACTTGCGTTAACAATGCGTTTCACTTACATCCGACGTCTAGCTGACCAGCCCCTCCGTCTTAGAAATAGGAGGGTTGTGGGTGCGGGGTGTTTCCGTTTGACCGTGCTAATCTCCTCCCGTAGGATGGTCACTATAGGTTCGTTGTACATTCGAAGTACGTCGGTTGAAACTCCACTACTCCACGCGGTTCCTCTAGCGTCGTTCTGCTTGTTGCGAGCGATCGCAAGTTTGGCGGTCAAAGGGTAAGTTTGCACGCCTAAACTATAGTTCGAAATTCTTAAACGGGTCTGCTCGTAGACAATGCGTAGTTACGTAGCGCCAAATTGAAACAACAGGTTTTTCTTCAGCAGCTTCTAAAACTTAAGAACGTTCTCGCCCCAGGTCCGAAAGGACACCCCTTAGTGATCGTTGACCACCCCGCTTACTTATAGTTTGGGCGCTTCGATTACTAGATGCTACTCGAGCAGTCATTCAGACCTCTGGAGTCCAAGCTCTACGTCAACAGGGCGTAATCTAAGGAGGTAAATCACGTCCTCATTTCTCAGACAGCCAAGCCAGCTTAGGACTCCGCAGGACCCCGCAGCCCTGGCGTTATGCACCGTTATACGTCGAAGCGTTAAAGAAGAAATTTTAGTTACCCCTGGACAAGTCTTTACGCTTTCAGACCGGACGTGTTAAAAGGTCAAAGCGACGACCATCGTCAATCCTCCATTTGGCTCGAGCTCCATTTTCATGTACTTATAGTGACGACACTTAATACATTTCGGGCACCGGTTAATGTCTATGGCTCTTAGTAGCAGGAACGCGCGTTTCACTGAGCCGTTAAAAGAGCTAGAGACTGCTAGATTGTAAGAATATAGAGAGGCACACATATAAGGTCTTCCTACTCCATGATGCTCGGTTCTATAGGCCTTCAGCTGCTCGAACAGTACCACGTTCAGGCGGTCTAGCGGCTCTACCCACGGATACACTTTGACCAGTCACTCAAGCTGTCCGAAAATTAGCTTCACTTAGCGAGTTTGAGCTTTACGAAAGACGTCGACCTCATACTATTGTAGCTCCCCTACTAAGACGACAGACTCGAGAGCGCCTCTGCATATTCTAGATAGGTCTTCGAGTAGGCTCATCCGTCCTTACTCCACCAACAACACGATTCCCATCTGTTCCTCTTTCCACACGATAGAAAGCTAGAAGTCGTGACAGAGCTTGAGTGGGGCCACGAGTCCGATATAACTAGAAAGTTTTGCAGCACAGAGGGGACTTCTATAATGTTTTACGCTTCTCGCTATGTACTTCAGGTTTTGTCAACGAAGATAGTACGCAGTGCAGCGTAGATTCGAGGGCCGAAGGCCTAGAGACCTCCGTCGGGGGCGGCGCCGTGGCGGCCAACTTCACCGTCTTCGAGGTCGACCTCTTCGTCCTCTCTTCCTCTCGTTTTTCAGCGCTTCCCGGTCTGTCCGCCGACGTCTCCTGCTGCCGCTCCTACATCATCCTCCGCGGTTGCTCCTCCTTTCCGACCTCTTCGAGATGCTACGGCAGCCTACCGGCGACCCCTTCTTTATGCCCGTATGGATGCTGCGCAAGTTCGAAAGGAACTGCATGCAGGTAGACGAGAAGCGACGGTTTAGTTCCCGATTGTCGGAAGATCTCTTGGGCTGGGGCAGATGCTCAGAGACAGACACGGAGATGGTCTTCGGTGTGCGTTGGATGAACACAGGTGGTAGCGTGCTGCGAACTGCGGTGTCGGGTAGTTCGAAGCACGGCTATAACTCGAGTGCACGATATACGGGCGCCCATAGCTACGGTAGTTCTTCCGTAATGCTCGCCCTCTTTTCCTCTCATCGCTTCGACACGGATAGTTCCGCTTCGAGCAACGCGGTGGAGACATGCACAACTCGTGTTTACGATGTCTATTCCAGTTACTAGGGCGAAAAAAGTGAAACACATAGTTTATGACTGGGCATAAGTGTAGTCATACGGCGACACCTCGCAGACCTCGCACGGTAACTGAGGTAGGTCTCGTGATAGCTTCTGGTTCCACCATTAGAGTAACAGTTCTACTTCCACGCAAGCAAAGAGCGGGGGTACCCCAAAAGTTGATTAAACTGGACAGAAAGTCGGGTTTCGACAGAGTCTGTGGCTGCTCGTGCTCGAGCGCGTCGAGTACCGTTTCCGTCCCGTTCTCTTACGCCTCCATAGCCCTCTGCTCCTGCTCCTCCTCCGTCAGCAGATTTGTCGCGGCTACATCTTGTTATGGTTGCAAACATAGCTCAACATAAAGTACAATAAACATAGGTAGTGAGGGACAAGGTCCAAGCACGGCTTACTAGACGTTCCGTACTAAGTTACCTTCCCGACACTGACAGCATGTAGGGTTTTCATGCAAGGTAGTGGAGTAGAATCCGCTAACTTGAACCCATTGTACAGGGCGTTCATGAGACGTACAAAAGCGGCCTCCAGACGGAGGACACGGAAGGGAAAAGGCGAGGTACAGGAGGAAAGTCGTAGTCCAGGTATATAGTGGCACTTTAGTAGGTCGTAAAGCAGAAGGCATCCATGCTGGTCTGTCGGCCGCGGATGCTGCGTCACGCTTCTATGTGCCTCCCACACCACATGAGCTGTCGCTCACCTCTTTCACAAACTCAAAGGCTATCAACCTCTGAGTTGAGGACACCATCGTCGTGTAATCTGGAGGAGGTCGACTAACCTGCTTAATGCGTGCTGTTGGTTAGAGTTTTTCTAAAAGTAGGGGTTAAGCGTACTGGAGGAAAGCAGACCGGTTACTTACGTATTCAGTACAACTCCCCTCGTACGTACGTGCGCATGGACAACTGCTACTAGTGCGGGAGGAGTTACTACGTCGGGCTCGGCTACTGTTATCGAGGTCGCTACCGTTTATAGCATCGGAACCCCACCTGATATCACGGACACAAAAACGCATACTCGGAAGTTCGTGCCAAATTGCTACCTT
>KV417624.1:0-11957 GCA_001630335.1 Athelia psychrophila
ATACAGTCAGCGAGCCCACAGAAGAGGGGAGGGGATTGAGTTTGGGAGTAAATTGCCATCTAGGATAATGTGAGCATACAATGGGTGGATTGGAGTGTTGGGGGATACATACCTCGACGATAAAGGAAGGGATGTCTTGGTTGGAGCCGATGTCACACCAAAGCGCTTGGAAATCATCCAGAACGCACTGATGTAGTGTCTGCGGGCATCGGCGCCAAGGCCGAATAAAGCGAAGAAGAGTAATGCGCATGCAGGGAAGATCCAGCGACTAAGCTCGATAGATATCAACGTTGGGCGATTGCTTCTCCATTCCACCGCTGGGATCTGGCCAACATACGAGAAACCGAAATGGACGTTTGACCAGGAAATATACGGTGACAGGCCAAGCCCGACGTTTGAAATGTACATGCTGTACGCGCTAATGGGAACCGTGCAAATGATTTCGGTAGATGCCAGGACGACCAGTTTGAGATATCGATTCATGCTCATCGAAGAGTTGGAAGAGACGAGCTGCGCAAATTGGATCCGGCGCTTGTAGAAAGCACGAAGAGTCAATCCTAATGAGAATGTTTGGAATTGTTTCAGGATCGAGAATAATAACAGCATACCGGAATAGACGCATGATATACATCCTATGAACACAGGCCACAGAAATACCAAGAAGTAAGAAGCAAGAGTATTGTATATGGTTGCAATACAACCGACTTGCTCAATAATGTCAAATCGGTGACCTTGCACAACATAATCTTGAAATTGTGAATTAGTCGTAGCCTGGACAGCGGCAGCGAATGAACTTACGGAGCACCATGACAACAACAGGAAGACCAACTGCAATGCAAAGATCGCCAATAAGAGCTCGTCGTTTCTAAGAAAGGCGAGGATATCAGCTCTGATAATACACAGCATAATGTTGAAACGCACATCTTGGCGGCTGCTAGAGGTGGCTTGGACCGCAGCGATATTATACAGGCGTCGACTGATGCACAACGAAGATGCAGGTATACCAATGCCAGCGCCGAGAAGCAATTTGGAAGCTGAGAATAACTCAGTATATGACCGCTCGAAATTTGCAAGAAACTCACAAATGTCGCACCAGACAGGTGCAAAATTTATCGCATTATCTTTCCAGGCAACTGAATTAACGAATTTGAGCAGGCACGCCAAAGAGGACCAGATCATGTAGCAGCATGTGCCGGCATTCCAAGCTTGTAAGTGCCATGGCAAGGGAAGAAGAGCGAGCACAAATCCTAGGAATGAAAGAATAGGGAAAAGAGGGTATGTTGGGTCCAGCATGATATTGAAGTGACTGTTAGAGGGAAGATTTGATTATACGACCACATTGGGAGGCCCACTTATGAGGGAAATCGGGCATGCATTGTAGCGAGTAGTTTTATCTCTCCCACAATGCACAATGTAGAAGATAAATTGGACATGGGAAGACATGAGATCGCCGCAGGGAAGACAATGGTCGAAGCGGCCGGCAGCTATGGCGGGACGGTCGGGATTTTTAGCCTTTCCTAATCGGGAACTTCGGGATCGGATCGCCACTTTGCCACTGCTTTCGTCTCCACTGCTTACAATGTTATCTACATTGTCTCCCTACGCGGCCCTGAGAGTGATATATTACTGGAAGCGTTTGATCAGAGCATGACGCATTGTGAAAACTCATTGCCACACGTGCGGTCATCGGTCATCGGACATCGGTCGAATAAAAACTCAAATTCATACTACCTAGTGTCACAACTTGAAATTTATGATTGAGTACACAATAGTTGCATTGTTACAGGTGTTTCAAATATTAAAGTACATTAAGGGGTGGGGAATAATCGATGGGCGATATGGGAAAGGAAAGAAGTCGTCATAAAACAAAATGGGCCGGGAGGGAAAAAGAAGTCGTCATGTTGTCGAATGGTTTGGTCTCAAGACTCTCAGCTTGCGACCAAGTTGAGTGTGGTGGGTTAGAAATATATGGATTCAGTGTGGATCTTCAAGATCTGAAATAATGTTAACATTGATGCAGCGCGCGATTTCACGAGAGCCACCAAACCACCCACCTGAGATGATGTCGTGCATGTCCAGCACACAATACGAACGATTGTGCATTTGAGTGAATATAGATAATGTATAAGCTGCAAGAGTTTGTCAATATTGGAACGGCAGAACGACGTTATAGAACTCACTTGAAAGCCACGGGTAAATGTATCTCATGCAATAACACAGTATCCGTGCGTACTGGCCGGGTTGTGTTCCTCGTCAACAAACATGAACTCCCCGAGACATGGACGTTCAGACGTCTCGGCGACGACTGGGCCGGTTGGGAAAAGGTTGTCGAGAGATCCAAAGGCGTCCATGGCAGTACGAAGAGTGGATAAGGGGGTACGAGAATTGAGTCAGAAAGAGAGAAGAAGGCAAGAAATTGCGATGAGGATGAGCTCCTTGGCTAGCAGGGAGCTTATGAAGAACCTAAAGACTTTGCAAGGCCCATCTCTTATATGAACAATGCGGAAGCGCTTGGTGGCAGGGCAAAGCGTCAAGCCGCCAGGACAATGGCCTCCCCGTACATTGTGCGGACGTTATAGTAGCGACCTGCAGGTGTTGCATCCACACACTCAAGCAGACGGAGTGCAACCCGGGTGATGAGATCCCTCTGCCGTCATTTTATCAATATCCGTCTGGCGGCCGTGGTAGGATAAGGGCCGCCGCGTATGAGGTTTGGACAAAGCAAGTTGGCACACGGGCCGCGTGGAGAGATATATGAAAGCCTCAATATCGATCGAAGAAGGGGTTCAGGAAGACTGGGGAGATATATTGAAATGCCCATCTTTTGCTCTTGTGGGAATGGGTAAAATAACGATCGAGCACGGTGTACGCCTTGGTCTCTAGGGGGAAATAGAGTCTAAGGATCCCGAAAGGCTGGATAGGTAGCAGATACGCCTGAAGGCTAATAGTTAACATTGGAGCAGTCAAATGCGCATACTTGTAATTGAGCTGGTCCCATGTATGTACATGGGGGAGGACATGACAGGGATCATCGCAAGGCAAAGCACCACCAAGTCTCCACGACTACGACAGTCGGTCCAGGAATGGCCTTAGGTGGTAAGAGGCACAGGCATGCCGCAGAAGGGAGTGGGACTACAAGTACGCATCATGGGTCGTGGTCGCCTAGCCATGGCACCAGGTCAACGTCCACGTCGAGCTCCGCGGCGACAGAGTTGGCGGTCCTGGGCCGGGTCCAGGCCGCGGGCATTCGGTGCCACAAACTTCCATACGGCGAGGGCTGTGGTAATCCATTTCGGAGAAGACATGTTGGATTATAAAGCTAGAATAGATTGAATGTGCGAGAGACAAAGCAGAACCGCCGTGCATTGACCAATGCGTACCAGTGAGTACCCGATTTGGAACGCAAAGACCGTTGAGAACAAATACGACCAAGCAACCACTTCCCAAATAGGCAATTCCACAAATAATTCCACACAAAAGTGCGTTTCGCACGCTTTAGGACCACAATTAGTGGATTTCTTGCGACGATTATTGAACATTGTCTACCACAATGACCACCTCTGCTATTGTGACTGCGGGTCGAAAGGTATAAAGAGGGCTCTTGGTGGGGATTGCTTTCTCTCATCTTCGAACTCCTGCTTTCATTTGTCCTTCAGCGACCCTTTATCTTCGACTTTTAGAGCTTGCTCTTTGCACTTCTTCGCTTCACCGCACTCTAAACACTCACTCCAAACTATACACAACCCAACCCGAAACCAACCAAACACTCTATCTCAATGGACTTCTTCGCATCTATCGTGTTCGATGACTCAGGCCCCATTGACGCGGACAGTGACTGGAACCACTACGGTACTTGGTGCATTGTGGCTTGATACATAGGATCATATCTTATGGTAAGAATTTCTATCTTCTTCACTTCGTTCGAGGATCTCATTTCCGACCGTATTTGCAGCATCCCACAGTGTCACCAGTATTGGCTTCCTTTCATACCGCCTCTCATACCCATCTTCCATACCTAATCCTTGATACCATCCTAGTGCATTGCTGGCATGCACTATATATTGTTCTTTGACTACTTGCTTTGCTTTGCTATCGGATACGGTACATACCCTCCACTCGCACGTCCCTGCTCTCGCTCACGTTACCCCCTTAGACCTTTCCCTCATATGGGTCCCGCATCCACAACCCCATCTCCCCACCCCTTCATTCATCCAAACCCACGGCTATACTTATTATACCACCCACGTATACTTATTGTTATCGCGGCCTGCGCCTGTCATGTATCGACGACCTTGTTTGATGTAGCCCTACCTAGCTTCCCGTTCCACTCTGTCTTTTTGGGTTCTGTTTTGATATCCCCTCATTCTCTTTGTATATATATAACATTATGCTTACGCTATGCATTTCTATGAATACCTTTTCCCCTTTCCCCCTCATTTTTGCGACCAACGCGTGATCTACGTTGGCTCGGCGCGTCATGCAGCCGGTCGAGAGCCTAAGAAAGACGCCCTCGTCCTCGTAACCTCCACCCCGGAAGAATGGGCAAAGGAGATTGCGCTGGGCTTTTGCGCTCTTACGGTAATGGCGTGAACTCCTGCTACACGCTCATGCAAACACGCCTTCCTCGCCACATCTCTTACGAATTTCTCCAGCGTGAGATGAGAACTCTCCTCGATGTCCTATCGTACACAAAGTCAAAATACCCTGAGAACGGGACGGATGAGTTATAGATATGCACCTTTGAGAGATCCTTCACGAGCTGCGGATAGTCCACCGGCCCCTCCTGCGACTGCTCGTGCCGATTGAGTGAACCAAGGATCCGTGCGAACCGTTCATCTTCCCCTTCCTCGTAGAAAACCAAGTTCGTAATAACGCGCTGCTTCGCCTCGCGCTCGGGTGGGTTCACGCCGATGATCGTCGCCAATACCAGGTCCTTCACCTTCACCTCCACCTTCTTCGATCGTGATCGTGTCTCCCCCCCATCCGGCGCAGCAGCAGCAGCGGTGGTAGTGACATCCACCGAGAACCCGGCAGCAAGAAGGATCATCTTCGGCAGCTCGACCACCACGCGTACCTCCGCGCACGCATCCCCCGCGAGCGCGAACGCCTCCTCCGTCACCGCGTCCGCCAGCCCCTCCGCGCCCGCCCATGGCACGGTCCGCGCGTCTACGAGCGTGGATATCGCCTTCGCCAGGTGGCCGTAGTGCACGCTGTCGAGCACATCGTCCGTGTCCCCGGCAAGATCGAGGAAGGCGGGGTAGAGGTGGAGGAAGACGCTGATCTCGGCAGGCTGGGGGCGGGCTTTGGACCAGCAGTCGGGGCCGATGTTGACGTTTACTTGGAGGCGGTTCACGAAGACGGTGTCGGTATCGGCTGGGGGAGGCATCGAACAAGGATGAGGCAGGTAGATGTGAAGTTTGAAATATCAGCTAAACAAGTGTCAACAGCTTTATCCCAAGCGCCCGGACGCTTGTTGCATGCCACCACATCATATCCCGTTCCAGCCAAACACCATCTCAGGACCGTCCTTTCGATCCTGCAACCTAGTACTGAAAACATTCTGAAAATTCTTCAATAACTCCAGACTGAGGATGTTACCCTCCGGAAGGTAAAAAAATAAATTCATGTGCTTGCAAATTCTTCCATACTCCCCGAAGCACGATTTGTCGCCTGCACCGCCAACTTAGCCAAGGTTCAACTGCTGGTTTCCATCATTTCCTCCCGTACGCATTACTCGAGGAGTTCAGAGCAATATGCAGCCCAATCATCAACCCTCATCAACCACGTTTGACCGGCCTCTAAATTTTGGATCCTCAAGTAGCTCTGCGGCTTAATCTAAGTCTCTGGAGCTTTGGAGACTGGCCGCTCCATACCCCCGAAGATCTTTCTGATACTATGCAGCCTTTGTCGACTTCTCGCCACATAATGCCTGATGCCTGGCCAGGCTACTTGCCTAATGCGAGACCACAGAGACCACCGCGCTCCGCTGTCCCTGCATCTCGCCATGATCTCCGACTTAGCGTGGAATGTATTTTACGTCGCGCGCTCTTGCAGTTGTGTTCGCAAGAGGGTCCCGTCGGTAGAAGGATTAATCGAGGCCAAGCGCTAAGAGCCACCTTTTAAGTTTTGTGTAGGCGGCTGGCTTGAAGCCTGCTGCAGTGTCAGCTATGGGTAACTGTACAAGTGTTCCGGCGGTACCGCCTTTGGAGCTGTTCTGGCCCAGGAAGAAAAAATAGGTATGAGCACTATCCACCTGTTAGCGGAAGATTTGGTTAGCGACCGCTTACAGGACCGCATTCCAACAGATCACACGGCAGGGTGTCGTATCTGCACCAATGGCCCCCGTTACCCTGGGAAGCAACATGACATCCAAGAGCTTGCTGTCGTATTCTTGCCGCATATTCTGAAAGGATCCTGCCATAGGATTATCTTGAGGGCCACCGTCTTGGCTATCAACCCAGCTGGATGCACACAGCAAGAGACAGCAAGGCTTCTCGGAAGTCATGTCGTTGAAAGGCTGCTGCTTAGCATATCTCCAAGTTGGCCCACATCTTGAAGCAATCCCGGGTTCTTTCTTCGTTCCTGGACTTGGAGAGAAGCACTCTTGACGGAATCCTGTGAGCATCTACGCGTTCGAGGCTGAATATTGAATATTGGCAGCATGTCCCCGGTAGGGGTGTGCACCGTAACCTGTCTACAGTCGTATGTACGGGTCCGTCAATAAGGGTCCGTACCCGTCCCGTCGGCAGCTCGCGCTAATTTTGCCCGTATCCGCTGCCGGGTGTTTGAAGTACCATACGACCAGTACACCATACGGCTGTACGGCAATCTTATCATCAAGGGCATGTTTTGGCTGTATTTGCCCAGACTCCTTCCCGCCGCTAGGAAAAACAAAGGAATACATACATATCGTGAATTGCAATATCCACCTCTTCGCTGTATCCTGAGCCCACGTCGATATTTATTGTTTCCGTAACCTTGTGCAACCTTTGTTTTCCCTAAGCGGCATAAATTGCAGCAGCTGTTTGCGCTTGTTTGTACTGTGGTGTACATCAAGCCATCGCTTTCTGTCTCGCCACGACATGGAGGATAATGAACTGCAATCGGGGATGTCTCACGGGCCATCTCTCTCCAAAAGTGCTTGCTCAGTTTGTCCTGGTAGACCTTCGCTACTCACTACATCCTTGCCCTAACTGCAGACCGCGCATCAGTCAATGAGTTGGGTGGAGAGACGCTCATGCTCACACTAGTAACGCAGGATCGACCGCATCATACGATAAATACCCAGGGTACCTCAGGTAATGCTCAAGTAGTGAACGTTGTTGGTGATCAGATCATCAACGTCAACGATGGCCCGGGGCCCCCGGGTGTAATCACAATATTGGAGTCGATAGAGCAGCGTTTGAAGGTCGTACATGACAAGGAACTGGATAAGTCTGCTTCTCTGCATTCCATGCCCCCTTTCTGATGGTATTTCTCTAGATGATAATACCCATATTTGGCTGGCGGCGCCGAACGTCTCCCCAAACTACAATGCAGCCCGCAGCAAACATCAATCTGAGACTGGCTTCTGGTTTCTGCATGGGACGCAATATATTGAATGGAAAGAAAGCCCTCAATATTTTCTGTGCATATATGGAAATCGTGAGAGCCTCCTCGCTTCGCAAGCCCGATGAAATTGACACATAACACCTGCAGCCGGATGCGGTAAAACTATCCTTTGGTGCGCTTCATTCTTCGCGGCAACAAAAACCATCCTGAATTCGTTCTGCAGTTCATCTATCATTGAAGATATAAGAGACCTGTGCAACGCTGGCTCACTGTCCGGCTACGCATACTTCTTCTTTGATAGTAGAAACGCCGATAAAGATCTTCTTCTTTTTGAGAAGCTGCTGCGATCTCTATTATCGCAACTTGCTTCCCGCTGTGGCGGTATTCCAGCTGTGCTAGAAGAAAGCTATCGTGTGCATGGGAACGGCCGGGAACAGCCATCCGTCAAGTCCTTACAAAACACCCTTCAGCTCGTGATTGAGGGGTTCGATCATGTCTATATCATGATAGACTCGCTGGACGAGTGCGGAGACAAGATCCAGCTTCTCCGATGGATCGAGACCATGGCAAGCTCTCAAATGGACAAGGTCCATCTCGTGCTGACGAGCCGGCTGGAGCCTAACATCACAATTCGCCTCAATCGCATCACCCGACTTCGCCTAGTAACCTTCGAAGCATCAGCGTTGAAGGAAGATATTAGAATATACATCGAGGAGCACGTGGGTTCCATCAACCACTGGAGCGAAGATATAAAAGCCCTGGTCAAGAACGCCTTGCTTGGGGGAGCCGATGGAATGTGCGTAGCAAGTTCATATTCTGCGCGTGCACGACTTACGGCATTTTCAGGTTCCGTTGGGTTGCCCTCCAAATAGACAGTTTGCGAAAGTGCTTAACAGTGAAACACGTCAAGAATCAGCTCAAAGCTTTGCCGAAAGATCTGGAGGCGACCTACGAGCGAGTTCTTGCCAGGAACGATCACCCCAGGGATCTTCTTCAAATGCTGCACTGGCTCGCTTTCTCCACTCGCGCTTTGAATCTTGAGGAGATCGCAGAAACTGTCTCGGTGGACCTAGATGCAGAAGGCTATCCCTCGTATGATGCCGATCTGAAATACGCAGTTCCCAGTACCGTGCTCACCGTCTGCGCTGGCCTCGTTACCGAGTCAGAGGGTATGCATTTGTGGCATTATATTATAACACTATCTGAATAAATGCTACAGGGATTGTAAAGCTCGCCCACTACTCTGTCAAGGAATATCTCATCTCCGCTTGTATCAAAACTGGCGCAGCAGCATTCTTCGCCATTGATGAACGCCTCTCCCAATCCGTGATCGCTCAGACCTGTCTTGCGTATCTCCTGATCTTTAACGAACCCGAATTTGTTCCAACTCCCATTAGCGCAAGTGGTCCCTTCCCGCTTCGTCGGTATGCGGCAGGCAATCTGAGACCACACTTGAAATCCGAGGAGATTGCGCCTCCCCTCGAGAATCTTCTGTTCAAGTTCTTTTCACTTCCACCCAGCCGAGCACTGGTCAATTGGGTGCTATTTTGTGATTCCATTCAGCCCACGGAGAGAAGGGGCAGCCATCTCAGAGATTCGGTCACTATCCTAGGAGATCCTCTCATTTATGCTTGTTCGTTTGGTCTTCCGCAAGTAGTCAGGCGACTCCTTGCGGGAGGCGCTGATGTCAACCTCCGGAACGAATTGCACAACACCGCATTGGAAATAGCAGTAATGTTCGATCACACCGAAATTGTTCATCTGCTCCTTGATGCTGGCGCCGATGTCAACTTCCAGAACGCAGTGCACAATACCGCATTGGAAATAGCAGCAATGTTCGGTCGCACCGAAATTGTTCATCTGCTCCTTGATGCTGGCGCCGATGTTAATCTCCATGGAAGGAATCATGCATTGGATTCAGCAGTATCCTGTCGGCACACTGAGGTCGTCAAGCTTTTACTCCAGTATGGCGTCGATGTTAATGCACAAGGAGAGGACCACGCAATTATACTACAAACCGCAGCTTCTAGGGGTCACACTGAGCTTGTGAAGCTGCTCCTTGACAATGGCGCCGACGTCAATCTTGAGGGAGGCGAATTTGGGACCGCGTTGCAGGCAGCCTTTTCCCACTGTCACACCGAGGTAATCCAGCTGCTTCTCGAGCACGGCGCCAATGCCAACCAATAAGGAGATGGTGAGGCGGTTCGAGTTCAAAATCGCGGTTTTTCGGGCCATAGGTCATCGCCCGTGCCCGTATTGCACGCGGCAGCAGCCAAAGGTCTCACTGAGATATTTCAACTACTACTAACACATGGAGCAGACATCAACCTCCAGGGAGGAGGTTATGGGACCGCATTACAGGATGCGGTAATGTCAAGTAATATGGAAGCTGTGAAGCTGCTCCTCGAGAGTGGCGCCGATACCAATATTCCTATGCTCAAAGAAGCGGAGAGCGCATTACAGATGGCAGTTAGCCAGGGAAACATGGAGATGGTACAGCAGCTTTTGAAACGCGGTGCCGACGTTGATCATTCAGGACGGTATTGGGGGACTGCATTGCAGATGTTAGTGAAGCACGAGAAGCTGAAGCTTCTCCCAGACCACGGCACCGCGTCGTTGCAGGTGGCAGCGGCAAGCGGTCATGTCGAGATTGTCAAACTGCTCCTCGAGCGTGGGGCCGATGTTAATTTACAAGGAGGGCGTCATGGTTGTGCACTGCAGGCGGCGTCGGCGAGTGGTCACATCGAGATTGTGAAGCTGCTCCTTGACCATGGCGCCGATGTCAATGTAGAAGGAGGGCATCATGGTTGTGCACTGCAGGCGGCGCGGGCCGGTGGTCACACCTGGAGCGCCAAGCTTCTCCTCGGACAGGGTGCTGATTTGAATGTGCAAGGGGGGTTTTATGCTACCGTATTACAAGCGGCATCAGCAGGTGGTGACGTCGAGATTGTCCAGCAGCTTTTGGAACGTGATGGCGGCGTGAATATCCAAGGAGGGTTTTATGGTGGCGCATTGCAGGCAGCAGCAGCCACCAATCGCGTTGAGATAGCCAAACTGCTTCTTTGCCGTGGCGCCGATGTAAATTTCCAGGGAGGGGGCCATGAGTCTGCACTGCATCTAGCAGCAATGTTTGGTTCCAACGAAATGGTCAAGCTGCTCCTCGCGCATGGGGCCCATCTCGACATATCGGCTGTGGTGAATGCTGTCCATTCGTACCGTCTCAGATACGACTGAAATTGAGCGGCTACTCATGCAGCATGGTGCCGTTGAATGGTGAGTGCTCTCACATTAATCCAGCGCATAGAACTGATAAAGAGTAATCAGATTTGGACATTAGCCATTATTTGATTCTTAAAGAGTGTTGCTAGATTTGTTATGACGAAAAGGGAAAGGATGCTGGATATCGGGCGCTGAATGTTAGGTTTACATGGAGATCGGAGCTATGGAGAGGGCCCACCTTGTACGAGGCACATCGGTTATTACTGTTTCCCTGCAGATAATAGAGCCGTATCTGCGGAATGTGTGGCGCCCAAGCCCGGAGTCTCGCGAGGTAGGCCGATCACGAGGCCGAGGTGCAACGATGCAGATTTCTCGCAGTAGCAAGCGGCAGTTGAGATACGGATGGAAACTTGCCGGCGCAGCCCTCGAGGCTTCGGATGATGCATGTGTCCGCAGATATATTCGTCTGGAAAGCTGAAATCCAAAGCAGCTGGACGGAAGGGTTTTCCTGGACTCACTTAGTCCGCAATCCGTGAGCAAGGTTGTAATCTGATACAACAAAACAGCACCCGGTACCAACACATAAGGGAGGCTTCACGCAGCGCATATGCATGCACCGTGTTCATATCCAGCATTTCTGCGGTTTGATGACACCCGTGAAACGGGTGGAAAAACGGGCGACTGCCACCCACAAAATGAGCTTAAATATGGAACACACAAACACAAGCACGATGATAACTCAACAAGATTCAATGCGTGCACAATGCGTGCATACATGCCAAAATGCAACGGCCATGATAAAGAATTACCGGTAGTGTACAGGGGATACGATTGGGATACGATAAAAAGACAAAAGACAAGACACGAGCGATGCGCAGACGGTAAAAGCTAGGAAGACAGAGTCCAGAGTCTAGACGTAGGAGCGGGAAGGAAGGCAAGGAAGGTGGGAGCGCAATACAGGGTACCGGGTACCGGATACCGGGAAAGGGTCTGCGGGGAAGCATACATAAGGTCATATGTGCATATGTGCAGTGCCAATCGAATATAGACCCAACGCGGGTGGAGGGATAGGGGTGGCGGGAGCGCAATGGCTCACGGCTCACGGCTCAGTGGCTCGAATGGCGGTGGTGGCGGCGCTGGCGCGCGGGGAAGAACGCGCGCTGGAAGGCGCGGCACGCCGCGAGGAA
>KV417624.1:19125-29277 GCA_001630335.1 Athelia psychrophila
TGAGGCCCCTCCGACTCGAGCTCTCCGCTGGCTTCCGCGTTCTGCAGCGTGCGTACGCAGAAACAGGGCTTTGCGGTGCCATTGACCTGTGGACATCCAAGTTAGAACTTCATACAATTGCATGCTGCACAAGGCACCAAGATTGAAAATGCATTGTGGCTTACCATCGCGTCCTTCATGGCCTTGAACGGCCCGTCGAAGACGGCCTCTGTGAGCTTCCTCCATGCCGTCGGACCCTTCTTGCATGCCACCACAGCATATCCCGGCATCCAGCCAAACACCATGCCTCAGGACCGGAATCCTGTCGATCCAGCAACCTAGGACAGAAAACAGTCTGAAAATCCTTCAAGAACTCCAGACGCAGCATCAGTCACCCTCACAAACGGAACGTAAAAAAAGAAAATCATGGATGCTCGCAAATGACATCCATAATCACCGAAGCACGATTTGTCGCATGCTACCGCCAACTGAGCGCAAGGTTCAACTAGCTGGTTTCCAGCATTTCCGCCCGTACGCATTAAACGAGGAGTGCAGAGCAATAAGCAGCCAAATAGACCGTCACTCACCACTTACTGCCGCACATTCTCCCTCCAGAGCTCTAGCAGCTCAACATAACGCTTCATAATACCACGTTGCAGGCCACTAAGCAGCCACAAACCACTGCGATAGTCTAACTGCTTCTTTGCTGTGGCGCCGATGTAGATTTTCTGGCAGGGCAGCCATGTAATCTCGCACAGATGCCTGGCCAGCAGGCTACTTGCCTAATGCGAGACCACAGAGACCACCGAGCTCCTCTGTCCCTGCATCGAGCCATCATCTCCGACTTAGCGGTTGGGTAATGCTCTATTTTACGTGGCGCGATACCATTGAAGTTAGCGTACTCATGCAAGAGGGTCCCGTTACGGTGAGAAGGATCTAATCGATCGCCAAGCGCTAAGAGCCACCTTATAAGTTTTGTGTAGGCAGCTAGGCATTGAAGCCTGCTGCAGTGTCATGTCTATGGGGAACTGTACAAGATTGTTACGGCGGAACAGCCATAGGATGCTGATATGGCCAGCGAAGAAAAAATAGGTATAGCATTCAGTAGCGGAGCTATGGTTAGGGCTGACCGCGTACAGGCGTATCGGTTACAACAGATCACACGGCAGATAATAGTGTCGTATCTGCAGACCAATGGCCCCCACGCTGGGAAGCAACATACCCAAGAGCTAGCTGCCGTATTCTGTGCCGCATATTCTGCAACGATCCTGCCATGGATTATCTTGCAGTGGCCACCGACTTGGCTATCAATCCAGATGGACTTGCACACAGCAGACCACAAGGCTTCTCGGATAACGCATGTCGTCGCAAAGATACTCGTCAGCATATAAAAGGTGAAATCCAAAGCAGCTGGACGAAAGGGCATTCTTCATGGACTCACCGAGTCCGCAATCCGAGGAAGGTTGGAATCTGACGCAAGAATTCTAGACCAAGCATGGTGTTGATTATATCAAATTCACGGTGAGATAGATGCGCTGACTATACCCATTCATACTGGTGCCCCCGCCAGAATTCTACTTGCAATACTCACCGAGTTCGCGGAATTTTTGCGATTTCGCCGATTTGGTCCTCAAATACGCAAGGCCAAACAAGGGCTGGCGCCACGTGGTCGTATTGGTCTACCTGTAGGGTGCGTAGTTGAGGTGTCCGGAGACCCCCAGTGCGAAAGAACGGCGAAAAAGTGGAATGTGCCCGTGCCAGGACAAGATTTATGTTGGATTCGTTGTGTACTGTGGCGGCGGACAAACTTGAACATCCAGCACAGCTTCCGGTGGCTATGGAGTTCTCCAATTAGGACCGAGCGCCAAATCCTGCAGCTCAACAGCCATTGCACCTCCTTCCACATCAAGCCATCGCTTTATTTCTCGCCACGACATGGAGGATAATGAACTGCAACCGGGGATGTCTCACGGACCATCGCTCGCCAAAAGTACTTGCTCAGTTTGTCCTGGTAGACGGTCGCTACTCACTACATGCTTGCCCTAATAACTGCAGACCCCGCATCAGTCAATGAGTTGTGTGAAGAGACGCTCACGGTCAGGCTAGTAACACGGGATCGAGCGCATCATACTATCACTACCCAGGGAACCTCAGGTAATCCTCAAGTAGTGAACGTTGTTGGTGATCAGATCATCAATGTCAACGATGGGCTGGGTGCCCCGGCTGTAATCACAACGTTGGAGTCGATAGAGCAGCGTTTGAAGGTCGTGGACGACAAGGAACTGGGTAAGTCTGCTTCTCCACATTCCATGCTCCCTTTCTGAGAGTGTTTTTCTAGATGATAATACCCATATTTGGCTGGCGGCGCCGAACGTCTCCCAAAACTACAATGCAGCCCGCAGCAAACATCAATCTGAGACTGGCTTCTGGTTTCTGCATGGGACGCAATATATTGAATGGAAAGAAAGCCCTCAACACTTCCTGTGTATATATGGAAATCGTGAGAGCTTCTTCGCTTTGCAAGCCCAAGGAAACTGACATATAACACCTACAGCCGGATGTGGTAAAACTATACTGTGGTACACTCCACTCTTCGCAGTACAAAAACCATCCTGAATTCATTCTGCAGTTCATCCATCATTGAAGATATAAGGGACCTGTGCAAAGCTAGCTCACTGTCCGGCTACGCATACTTCTTTTTTGATAGTAGAAACGCCGATAAAGATCTTCTTCTTTTTGAGAAGCTGCTGCGATCTCTATTATCGCAACTTGCTTCCCGCTGTAGCAGTATTCCAGCCGCGCTAGAAGAAAGCTATCGCGCGCATGGGAACGGCCGGGAACAGCCATCCGTCAAGTCCTTGCAAAACACCCTTCAGCTCGTGATTGAGGGGTTCGATCATGTCTACATCATGATAGACTCACTGGACGAGTGCGGAGACAAGATCCAGCTTCTCCGATGGATCGAGACCATGGCAAGCTCTCAAACGGACAAGGTGCATCTCGTGCTGACGAGCCGGTTGGAGCCTGACATCACAATTCACCTCAATCGCATCACCCGGCTTCGCCCAGTAACCTTCGAAGCATCGGTGTTGAAGGAAGATATTAGAATATACGTCGAGGAGCACGTGGGTTCCATCAACCACTGGAGTGAAGATGTAAAAGCGCTGGTCAAGAACGCCTTGCTTGTGGGAGCCGATGGAATGTGCGTAGCAAGCTCATTTTCTGCGCGTGCACGACCAAGAGCATTTTGCAGGTTCCGTTGGGTCGCCCTCCAAATAGACAGTTTGCGGAGGTGCTTGAAAGCGAAAGACGTCAAGAATCAGCTCAAAACTTTGCCAAAAGATCTGGAGGCGACCTACGAGCGAGTTCTGGCCAGAAGCGATTACCCCAGTGATCTTCTTCAAATGCTACACTGGCTTGCTTTCTCCACTTGGTCTTTGAAGCTCGAAGAAATCGCAGAGACAGTTTCGGTGGACCTAGATGCAGAAGGCTGTCCCTCGTATGATGCCGATCTGAAATACGCCGATCCCAGTACCGTGCTCACCGTCTGCGCTGGCCTCGTTACGGAGACAGAAGGTATGCATTTGGAGAATTGTATCTTAACGTGATCTGAAGAAATGCCATAGGGATTGTAAAGCTCGCTCACTACTCTGTAAAGGAATACCTCATCTCCGCCCGCATCAAAACTGGTGCAGCTGCATTCTTCGCCATCAACGAGCGTCTCTCCCATTCCGTAATCGCCCAGACCTGCTTTGCATATCTCCTGATATTTAACCAACCTGATTTTGTTCCAACTCCTGTTATCACAGGCGGTCCCTTCCCGCTCCATTGGTATGCGGCAGGCAATCTAAGAGCGCACCTGAAATCCGAAGAGATTGCGCCTCCCCTCCAGAATCTTCTACTCAAATTCTTTGCATTTCCGCCGAGCCGAGCACTGCTCAATTGGATGCGATTTTGTCATTCTATTCGGCCCTGGAAGGGAAAAGACAGCCATCTCAGAGATCCGGACGATATACTTGGATATCCTCTCATTTATGCTTGTTCGTTCGGTCTTCCGCAAATAGTCAGGCGACTCCTTGCGGGAGGCGCTGATGTCAACCTCCGGGACGAAGAGCACAATACCGCATTGAAAATAGCAGCAAAGTACGGTCGCACCGAAATTGTCCATCTGCTCCTTGATGCTGGCGCTGAGGTTAATCTCCATGGAGGCAATCGTGTGACACCATTGTATGGGGCAGTGTACTTTCGGCACACTGAGATTGTCAAGCTGTTAATCCAGCATGGCGCTGATGTCGATTCAGAAGGAGGGCCTCATGGTTCTGCACTGCAGGCGGCGTCGGAGAAAGGTCACACCGAGCTTGTGAAGCTACTCCTTGACCATGGCGCCGATGTCAATGTCCAAGGAGAATATCATGGATGTGCACTGCAGGCGGCGTCGGCGAGTGGTCACATTGAGATTGTGAAGCTGCTCTGTGACCATGGCGCCGATGTCAATTTCCAAGGAGGGACTGATGGCACCGCACTGCAGGCGGCGTCGGCGAGGGGCCACACTGAGATTGTGAAGCTGCTCTTTGACCATGGCGCCGATGTCAATATTGCGGGAGGCCAATATGGGGTGGCATTGCAGGCGGCAGCTCTCCAATGCCACACCGATATTGTGCGGCTACTCCTCGACCACGGCGCCGATGTCAACGTCCGAGGGGGGCCCGGTGGTACCGCACTGCAGGCGGCGTTGGCGAGGGGCCACACAGAGATTGTGAAGCTGCTCTTCGACCATGGCGCCAATGACAATATTGAGGGGGGCCAATGTGGTGTGGCATTGCGGGCGGCAGTAGCAAGCGGTCATGCCGAGATTGTCCTGCAGCTTTTGGAACGCGGTGGCGGCGTGAATCTCCGTGGAGGGTGTTATGGTACCGCATTGCAGGCAGCCGCAGCCGCCAATGCCGTCGAGATAGTCAAATTTCTCCTTGACGGTGGGGCCGACGACAATGTACAGGGAGGACACCACAGGTCTGCATTGAATATAGCGGCAATGAGAGGTCACAACGAAATTGTCAAGCTGCTCATCGCGCATGAAGCCCATTCCGACACGTCGGTTGTATGGTGAGTGCTCTGACATTAATCCAGCGCATGGAATTGATAAAAAGTAATCAGATTGGTTGCAGATTAGGACATTAGCTATTATTTGATTCTTGGAGGGCGTTGCTAGATTCGCTATGACGAGTCACGAGAAGGGAAAGGTGTGGCCGACTCGCCGTGTACGAAGCACATAGGTTATTGCTGTTTCTCTGCAGATAACAGGACCGTATCTGCGATGTGTGGCCCCCAAGCCCGGAGCCTCGCGAGGTAGACCGATCCTGAGGCCGAGGTACAACGATGCATATTTTTCGCAGTGGCAAGCGGCAGTCGAGATACGTATAAAATTTGCTGTTGCCAGCGCAGCCATCGAAGCTTCGGATGGCGCATGTGTCTGCAGAGATATTCGTCTGGAAAGGTGAGATCAACAGCAGTTGAACAGAAGCGCTTTCGTGGACTTGCCGGGTCCGCAATTTGCGAAAGAAGGTTGGGATCTGACACAAGAAAACAGCACCCGGTTCGTGCTTGTTGACATCGGGGAGGCTTCGGGGAGGCTTCACGCAGCGCATGCAGTGTGTCCATATCCAGCATTTCTGCGGTTTGATGACCCCCGTAAAACGGATGGAAAACCGGGCGACTGCCTCCCGTTCCAGTGCATTGCGCCACCCACAAAAAGAGATCAGATATGGAACACACAAATCCAAGCACAATGATAACTTATCGCGATTCAATACGCGCATATAACACAGGGTGCGCAGCCCACACCCGGTACATGCCAAAATAGGCCAAAATGCAGCGGCCATGACGGATGATAAGGAATTACCGGTAGTGTACAGGGATACGATAAAAAGACAAGACAAGAGCGATGCGCAGACGGTAAAAGCTAGGAAGACAGAGTCCAGACGTAGGAGCGGCAAGGACGGCAAGGAAGGCAAGGAAGGTGGGTGGAACAGCAGAATAAGAAATAGTGGGAGCACAATACAGGGTACCGGGAGAAGGGTCTGCGGGGAAGCATACATAGGACATATGTGCAGTGTCAATCGAATATAAACCCAACGCGGGTGGGTAAGGGTGGCGGGAGACAATGGCTCAATGGCTCGAATGGCGGTGGTGGCGGCGCTGGCGCGCGGGGAAGAACGCGCGCTGGAAGGCGCGGCACGCAGCGAGGAAGACGCGCATCGGCCACGTGAGCACGGCGAGCGCGAGGCCGAAGAAGGACGCGGGCGCCGGCGTCATGCTGAACTCGACGGGCAGGGCCGTCTCAGACGACGAGTGCCGCGCGTCGGGGGTGGGGGCGGGGGCGTCGACCGGGTCTTCCTGGATCGTCTCCAGCCGCTGCTTGTCGTGCTGTTTCTCGGACAGCACGGGCTATGGGCCAGGGATAGGAAGCTGCTGCTGGAACGGGCTGACGCGCGCCCAGACGCCGTGGGGGATGGCGAGGACAGCGGCGACGATGCCGGGACCGTACTGTATCGCGTGGGCGCGCTGCTGCAGCCGGTCCTCGAGCAGGAAGGCGAGGTTGCGCTCGAGCGCCGCGAGCCGCGCGTCCTGCGCCGCGCGCGCCGCCTCCATCTTGCGCTGCCCCCTCCGCACCGCCTTCTCGACCTCCTCGAGCCCCCCGCTGAGGTCGTCGTACGCCTCCTCCACGCCGGCCGCCGGCGCCGCGGCCGCGCGCGCGCTGACCGCGCCGACCTCGCGCTCCAGCGCGTCGATGCGCTTCAGCGCCGCCTCGAGCCTGCGCGCCGCGCTGAACGCGGACTCGGGGCCGGGGTAGTGGATCGCGTCGTGCACCTCCGTCGTGCGCGCGAGGAGGTGCGACCACGGGCGCGTGCCGGTCGCGAGCACGAAGAGCGTGGTGCTGAACCAGGACATGTGGTCCGCGCCCGCGAGCGCGCTGAGGGTGTACCGCAGGAAGAGCGCCCCGAGGAGCGGGGAGAGCACGGTGAGGGCGAGGTACATGTGCTCGTGCGTGCGCAGCTCGCTCGCGGCGAGGCGCAGCAGCCGCGACTTGGCGTCCTTTGCGCGCGGGAGGGGGGTGGCCGATTAGGATGTTAGGGTGTTAGGCGGCGAAGGGGGGCGTGTATGCGCGGGAACGCATCTTGGATAAGCTGGTGGAGGTAGAACACCAGGAGCACCATGAGGAAGAGGTTCTTGATGTGGTCCCCGCCCGTGAGCCACTGGCCGATGGGCGAGACGAGCGCTATGATCACCGACAGATCTAGGTCCGCCCAGGACGACAGCTTGGGCGGCGACTCTGCAAAGTCCTCCTCCCGCATAGATTCCGCTGTCCCGCTATAGTGCTGCCCATTGCCGTTCCCGTTCCCGTTCCCGTTCCCGTTTGCGAGTCCGTGTCCATTGCGGTAGTTGGGTCTCTGTCTCGTCCGTATCATACTCGCCGGAGTCGCTGCCCTCGGCGCTGAGAATCTCGCTCGCCGCAGCGTCGGACATCTCGTCCTCCTCCTGGATCGGTTCGGCGAGACGTCGCCCGCGTGCAAAGTCAGTCGTGTGGAAGAAGTAGGTCTGCCCGGTCTGCTTCGCTTGCTGGCGTGGTGAGAGGAGGGTTGTGCTAGTGACTGACATCTGGCATCGATCGGGGCGGCGTGTGTGACGAGGTGACAGGCGAGACCATTGTGAATAGATAAGCTCATTGAATACCATGTTTGCTGTTTCAATGGCTGTAAAATTTAAATGTCGTCCAATCGCCAATGTGCTAACTTGTCGGGATCATCTCTCGATCGCACTTGTTTTCCCGGTTTGAGAGACTTTTTGATTCTGCATAACATCTGCATAACGCAAGTCGTAGGAGGTGGCGAGGAGGCAACGAATGTGCATAGACCGCACTTGTCGAAGCACAAGCGACGGCACGCTTCTCTGCAAGAGGCGAAGGTGGCACCGCCACAGTGTGGCATCTGGACTCAACTCAATGAGTGCAATAAATGTGAGAGACCGAATGACAAAAGAATGCAGGTGTTTCGCTTGATTTGGATGGCTTCGATCTCACATCATTGTGGTCGGAAAAGGGTAGACCAGTGTTCTGGTCGTACTACCTCTCTGCACCTCTACCGTTGCCACCATCATTCCCCCCTCACTGCGCACACAATCTTCAATTATTTTGTCCCACTCCGCATGCATCCCGCTCAGATCGCTGGTGAGGAGTAACCTCATTGTCGAGGGCACTCGGGTGTAGTCAAAGTGAAACACAAACTCCGATGAAGACCGACGAGATGATTGTTTATCGGGGTGCGCTGTCAGGAGCGCCTTCATGAGCTCCCCGTTCTCACCAATGTCTTTAAAGACTATTTTGCCGATGAATCTCGTCTCTCCAGGACTCATCGGCACAGCTATTCCGTCTGGGATATAAGCCGAGAGGTTAACGGGGAGAACAAATCTATACTGGTGTACCACTTACCACGAAGAAGCTGCTGTGTCTTTTTGCATGTTAATTTATGCAACGGCCAGTCCATCTTCTGACACGCTCTGTCACAGTAAATAGCAGAAATACACCCTGTACAGCGCAGGAGATCATCGGGGTCCTGTTGAAGTACGTGCTATCACCTCATTTGTTCGGTCTCCCGTAAGGAACTTTGGGTGAAGGTCTGAGGACAGGTCTTTAGGGTTCAGTTCAGTATGACTCATGAGACTGAGTGCGTGGCTATAGGTGAAAAGTTTCTAAAGCCAGTACGACGTTAAGTTTGGAGGTGGACGGTCGATGAACCAGCGGGCTAGCCTACTGTCTGGCCTCTTTCTGTCGCACTTGTGGACATCAGCCGCACGCCTCTGGAGGGGGTTGTGAGGTTAGCGTGTCTATGTCGTCGCAAGAGTGTTTTGCTACTGGAGTCGTAGCCTCGCGATGGACGGTCGCTTTGGGTCGGGCTGTCGTGTTCTGTTCTCGCGGCAGCTCGAACCTGACGACCGTGAGATACAAGTATTGGCCGACGGTTATGGTGAATTTTTTGGTGCGGTTTAACCTGTTGACAGAGAACTATTGCTGGAGATCGGACGCTATTCCTCCAGTACGACACGTCTATCGAATTCCGCACACTGGTGCACCAGACGGTTTGCTTTTTCGTTTCGTCACCGTGCTTCTTAGGACTACTAGCACTGCACTGTTAGTAGGGTCGCTAGCTAGCTTCTGACTTCCCACTAGCGTAAGTTTCCAGAACGCTGTGTTCTACCTAGTGACAGATCCTGGTGCTCCGCACCCATGGTACTATTGCTTTATCACCTACCTGCTCCCGTCACCCTAGGTGCTCTCGCTAAAAGGACGCCGGCCTCTTCCGTGGGGTAGGCCCCTGCTTTTGTGATTAATATGAGTCTTTTGGACTCTTATCCGGACGGTGGACGATAAGGACGCTCAAGTAGCTGCGACTGGCGTCGGCCCCCCGCGTTTTAGACGCCGCCGCGTACGGTAGTACGTTGACTTGCGGCACCACCCTGTCGGACAGGATGGTGCTGTAAAGATATGCCAGTCTTTGGTGTGGTGTGAATAGCCTTTGGAGAGTAAGAGATGTTGAGGCTTCGAAGACGAGCTTAACGAGACCGTCCCGTACTAGGGGAGGTGCCAGTCCTGGGAGCAGACCGAGCTTTTTGTCGGGTGGTTGTGTGGCCTGCTCCGCGTTTGGCGAACGCTCACGCACGTATGCACGAAATCTTGCGAGCTACGACGCTATTACACGAGTTTACCGGGAAGCACCCAGCAGGTCCGCGAGCTGCGTCCCGAAGAAGGTCGTTCGATGCTTCAGCCTTCGGGCATTATTGTCGACTTCCATCTTTTCGGGTCTAGGAACGTCATGCGTTGTGAAGAGGGGTTATTGGACAACTTCTCCTCGAACATCCAACCTATATCGCTCCTTCAGATTCGACTAACTGGAGACGCATCCCTCTCGACGGTCACAAATAAGACTATTCCTAACATCCATCCAATGTAGAACATATATATGCTTCTCTTGCTACCACACTAGTACTCACTAGCATAACGATACTTCCACACTATTACCATTTCTATGACGCCTATTCATTATGTCATCAACTCGTCATGTCAGGTATACATCTCATAAATCAGGTCCATCCCTGCCGAGTAACATGGCACTATATCTG
>KV417624.1:54318-96783 GCA_001630335.1 Athelia psychrophila
AGTTCACGCCATTACCGTAAGAGCGCAAAAGCCCAGCGCAATCTCCTTTGCCCATTCTTCCGGGGTGGAGGTTACGAGGACGAGGGCGTCTTTCTTAGGCTCTCCACCGGCTGCATGACGCGCCGAGCCAATATAGATCACGCGTTGGTCGCAAAAATGAGGGGGAAAAGGGAAAAGGTATTCATAGAAATGCATGGCGTAAGCATAATGTTATATATACAACGAGAATGAGGGGATATCAAAACAGAACCCAAAAAGACAGAGTGGAACGGAAAGCTAGGTAGGGCTACATCAAACAAGGTCGTCGATACATGACAGGCGCAGGCCGCGATAACAATAAGTATACGTGGGTGGTATAATAAGTATAGCCGTGGGTTTGGATGAAGGAAGGGGTGGGGAGATGGGGTTGTGGATGCGGGACCCATATGAGGGAAAGGTCTAAGGGGGTAACGTGAGCGAGAGCAGGGACGTGCGAGTGGAGGGTATGTACCGTATCCGATAGCAAAGCAAAGCAAGTAGTCAAAGAACAATATATAGTGCATGCCAGCAATGCACTAGGATGGTATCAAGGATTGGGTATGGAAGATGGGTATGAGAGGCGGTATGAAAGGAAGCCAATACTGGTGACACTGTGGGATGCTGCAAATACGGTCGGAAATGAGATCCTCGAACGAAGTGAAGAAGATAGAAATTCTTACCATAAGATATGATCCTATGTATCAAGCCACAATGCACCAAGTACCGTAGTGGTTCCAGTCACTGTCCGCGTCAATGGGGCCTGAGTCATCGAACACGATAGATGCGAAGAAGTCCATTGAGATAGAGTGTTTGGTTGGTTTGGGGTTGGGTTGTGTATAGTTTGGAGTGAGTATTTAGAGTGCGGTGAAGCGAAGAAGTGCAAAGAGCAAGCTCTAAAAGTCGAAGATAAAGGGTCGCTGAAGGACAAATGAAAGCAGGAGTTCGAAGATGAGAGAAAGCAATCCCCACCAAGAGCCCTCTTTATACCTTTCGACCCGCAGTCACAATAGCAGAGGTGGTCATTGTGGTAGACAATGTTCAATAATCGGCCGCAAGAAATCCACTAATTGTGGTCCTAAAGCGTGCGAAACCCACTTTCGTGTGGAATTATTTGTGGAATTGCCTATTTGGGAAGTGGTTGCTTGGTCGTATTTGTTCTCAACGGTCTTTGCGTTCCAAATCGGGTACTCACTGGTACGCATTGGTCAATGCACGGCGGTTCTGCTTTGTCTCTCGCACATTCAATCTATTCTAGCTTTATAATCCAACATGTCTTCTCCGAAATGGATTACCACAGCCCTCGCCGTATGGAAGTTTGTGGCACCGAATGCCCGCGGCCTGGACCCGGCCCAGGACCGCCAACTCTGTCGCCGCGGAGCTCGACGTGGACGTTGACCTGGTGCCATGGCTAGGCGACCACGACCCATGATGCGTGCTTGTAGTCCCACTCCCTTCTGCGGCATGCCTGTGCCTCTTACCACCTAAGGACATTCCCGGACCGACTGTCATAGTCGTGGAGACTTGGTGGTGCTTTGCCTTGCGATGATCCCTGTCATGTCCTCCCCCATGTACATACATGGGACCAGCTCACTTGAAAGTATGCGCATTTGACTGCTCCAATGTTAACTATTAGCCTTCAGGCGTATCTGCTACCTATCCTGCCTTTCGGGATCCTTAGACTCTATTTCCCCCTAGAGACCAAGGCGTACACCGTGCTCGATCGTTATTTTACCCATTCCCACAAGAGCAAAGATGGGCATTTCAACATACCTCCCTAGTCTTCCTGAACCCCTTCTTCGATCAATATTGAGCCTTTCATATATCTTTCCACGCGGCCCGTGTGCCAACTTGCTTTGTCCAAACCTCATACGCGGCCCTCATCCTACCACGGCCGCCAGACGGATATTGATATAATGACGGCAGAGGGATCTCATCACCCGGGTTGCACTCTGTCTGCCTGAGTGTGTGGATGCAACACCTGCAGGTCGCTACTATAACCTCCGCACAATGTACGGGGAGGCCATTGTCCTGGCGGCATGACGCTTTGCCCTGCCACCGAGCGCTTCCGCATTGTTCATATAAGAGATGGGCCTTGCAAAGTCTTTAGGTCCTTCATAAGCTCCCTGCTAGCCAAGGAGCTCGTCCTCATCGCAATTTCTTGCCTTCTTCTCTCTTTCTGACTCAATTCTCGTACCCCCTTATCCACTCTTCGTACTGCCATGGACGCCTTTGGATCTCTCGATAACCTTTTCCCAACTGGTCCGGTCGTTGCTGAGACGTCTGAACGCCCATCTCTTGGAGAGTTTATGTTTGTTGACGAGGAACACAACCCGAACAGTGCGCACGGGTGGTGTGTTATTGCATGAGATACGTTTACCCGTGAACTTCAAGTGAGTCATGTAACATCTTTCTACCACTCTAGTACTAACAAAACCTTACAGCTTATACACTATCTATATTCACTTAAACCCGCAATCGTTTGCATCGTCTGCTAGTCATGCACGAAATCACCTCAGGTTAGTGGCGTTCGTGAAATCGCATGCTGCATCGATGATAACGCTATTTCAGATCTTGAAGATCCACACTGAACCCATTTATTTTTAACCACCACACTCAACTTGGCCGCAAGCTGAGAGTCTGAGAACAAACCATTCGACAACGACTTCTTTTTCTTTCTTTCTTGGGCTATTTAGATTTATGACGATTTTCTTTCTTTTTCCACATCGCAAATCAGTTCTTCCTCCCTCTTAAATGTACTTTAATGTTCGAAACCCCTGTAACGATGCAATGCTATTACTGTGTACTTAATTCATAAATTTCAAGTTGTGGCACCATGAATCCGAAATTGCATGAGATCGACCGATGACCGTTTTGGTGCTTCTAGAGAATCTCGCCGCTGTGTAGCATAATGTTGGGGACTGGCAGCGCCCTGCCAAATGTGGCCGAAAGCTGTGTCGGCCGCTTGGCCTGTATTAGCCCTGTGGCCACATTTTTTGACGGAAATCCGTTTGGAGCTTGCACATGATGGATTCTCGCAAATCGTTGAGTGCAAACAACCTTTATTTTCTCATTAGGAGCAATTTCGCCCGTGTACATTTCTCGTAGCATCAAAACTGGCTGAGAAAACATTAATTTTTCCGTGTTTGAAGCTGAAGACGGACGGATACAAAATTTCCACACGGGCCGATCTGTTCTAAATGCATTCAAATCGCTATTGGTGATGTACCGGGACCCAAACGACGATGATAATGGATGAAATATCGCCTTTTACACGAATTTTGAGTGAAATCTCTCTATTTATTTTGCTACAGGCCTCTTGTAGCTCTAAATTTAGCATCAATCGAAGCAGAAACATCTTTATTCTACATGTAGTGGTCAAATTCTCGCCAAACGGTTCCCATATGCCCAAGATATGACATTTCCACCCACCGATGGCTTCGCGCTCGCGACACAGCTCGCGTCCCAATTAGGCAACTTGTGGCCTTCCTCGATCAATGATAACGATGAATTATACGATGAATAATACTTTTATTAGGTATATTTTGGCTTACAGTGTAAAATTACTTACATTGCATATTTGAGAGCTTATTTAAAGGAGATGCGATGCTCATTGAGTGAGAAACGCGAGAAATTTACGTCGCGCAGGCGATTTGCCATCGATGTGGCGCAGAAATAGGAAGTTACCTAATCGGGCCGACACGCTTTCCGACCCGGCGTTGCGCGTCCCCAATAATGTGTAGCTCGGCACCTATAATACGATTCCTCACCGGTTGTTCTCTTACTTTGCATCCTTAGGTTCTAAAAGACCGCACGCGTGGCAATGATTTTGCACAATGCATCATGCTCGGTAAGACGCTTCCAGTAATATATAACTCTCAGGGCCGCGTAGGGAGACAATGTATACAACATTGTATGAAAGCAGTGGCAAAGTGGCGGTCCGATTCCGAAGTTCCCGATTAGGAAAGGGTAAAAAATCCCGACCTTCCCGACATAGCTGCCGGCCGCTTCGACCATTGTCTTCCCTGCGGCGATCTCATGTCTTCCCATGTCCAATTTATCTTCTACATTGTGCATTTTGGGAGTGAGAAAAAGCGTCGCTACAATGCATACTCGATCTTCCTCATAAGTGGGCATCCCAATGTGGTCGTATAATCAAATCCCTCTTGCATCTACCCTCATACCACCAGTCACTTCAATATGCTGGACCCAACATACCCTCTTTTCCCTATCCTTTCATTCCTAGGATTTGTGCTCGCTCTTCTTCCCTTGCCATGGCATTTACAAGCCTGGAATGCCGGCACATGCTGCTACATGATCTGGTCTTCTTTGGCATGTCTGCTCGAATTCGTTAATTCTGTTGCTTGGAAAGATAATGCGATAAACTTTGCACCTGTCTGGTGCGATATTTGTGAGCTTCTTGCCATTTTCCGAGCGTTCATATACTGAGTTATGTTGAGCTTCTAAACTGCTTCTTGGCGCTGGCATTGGTATACCCGCGTCTTCGTTATGCATCAGTCGACGCCTGTATAATATCGCTGCGGTCCAAGCCACCTCCAGCAGCCGCCAAGATGTGCGTTTTAACATTATGCCGTGTATTATCAGAACTGATATCCTCGCTTTTTTTAGAAACGACGAGCTCTTGTTGGCGATCTTTGCATTGCAGTTGGTCTTCCTGTTCTTGTGATGGTACTCCGTAAGTTCATTCGCTACTGCTGTCTAGGCTGCGACTAATTAACAATTTAAAGATTATGTTGTGCAAGGTCACCGGTTTGACATTCTTGAGCAAGTTGGCTGTACTGCAACTATATTCAACACTCTTGCTTCTTACTTCTTGGTATATTTGTGGCCTCTGCTCATAGGATGTTTATCATGCGTCTATTCCGGTATGCTTCCATTATTCTCGATCCTGAAACAATTCTAAACATTCTCATTAGCATTGACTCTTCGTGCTTTCTACAAACGCCGGATCCAATTTGCGCAGCTCGTCTCTTCCAACTCTTCCATGACCATGAATCGATATCTCAAATTAATCGTCCTCGCATCTACCGAAATAATTTGCACGGTTCCCATTAGCGCGTACAGCATGTACATTGCAAATGTCGGACTGGGTTTGTCACCGTATATTTCCTGGTCAAACGTCCATTTCGGCTTCTCGTATGTTCGCCAGATCCCGGCGCTGGAATGGAGAAGCAGCCGTCCAACGGTGATATCTATCGAGCTTAGTCGCTGGCTCTTCCCTGCATGCGCATTACTCTTCTTCGCTTTATTCGGCCTTGGCGCCGATGCCCGCAGACACTACATCAGTGCGTTCTGGTTGATTTCCAAGCGCTTTGGTGTGACATCGGCTCCAACCAAGACATCTCTTCCTTTATCGTCGAGGTATGTATCCCCCAACGCTCCAATCCACCCATTGTATGCTCACATTATCCTAGATGGCAATTTACTCCCAAACTCAATCCCCTCACCTCTTCCGTGGGCTCGCTGACCGTATACACTTCGTCGCGGCCCACAGAGATGAAGCTCCGCTCACCCTCCGTCATCTCGTCCTTTTCTTTTGGAGACACAGAGGCGTGTGAGGACGTTGAGAAATCTGCTGGCCAAGCTTCCCCTACCCCGACTACCTATCCTTCGTCGCCAACCTCCGCAGGTTTCACCTCTCACAACGAAGAACACCTGTCATCGGAAGGCCTTGTATCTCCCACTCTATCGCATCAGCGCTCCCTTCCCATCGCACACCACGTCTCTGCATCATCTTTGGCACCCACCGTCCCACCGAAGGATAAACCGACGTCCGGAGCGGCCACTTATCAACGGCCGTTCACAGGGCCCAGCGTTGTGCCTCTCACCTCCACGGCGCCATTCTTCCCGCCACCTCCACGCCGCACACCGAGGCGTGTGCTCAGCGGCCCCCTTCGAGTGATGGTTCACACCACAGAATTGTATCAGTCTGATTGATACCCGCGCTCAAGTCCACCGCATCTTTCCTGCACATACACATTTCCACGTTACGCACGCATGGTCACATTCATTGCATTGTCATAGTATATTGTTCGAGTCTCATAGCCTGCAACCACTATACCCACTGTATCGTCATATCTAGTCCCCCACATCTGTGATCTCCATTCCTTTTCTTTCTTTGCTACGTCCTCGATTGACTGGCTGCTACTTTATTCATCTGTTTTCTTAGCACATACATTTTTGATTATTCACCTACTGTACGTATACGATTATATGCCTAGCGCCGCTCCCTGCCAGGAGTGGCTTGTGAGTAATACAAGTCTTGTCTTAAAGATCATATCTGCGCCCCAACGCTGCCTGCATGCTCGTGTCTTGCACGCCTCGGAGGGGCGCCAATCGCGGAGGCGTCACTGCCTGTCTCGATGCATAATATCCGGATAAACGGAGGTGTTGGACAATGGAGTGGACGAGCTTCTAAGTCTTGAATCTGAAGTCTCGTCGACAGTCTAGCCCAAAAGATCATCCAAGAAGTCCTCCATTTCATGCTTTGGGTCCTTCTTTGGCTGAGCAGCGAGCTCTGAAGGCAGCAAAGGAGCTTCATACACTTTTTCTAAGTAAAATTGTAAGCATGACGACGCCCTACCTGCTGAGACACAAGGGTACTACCTGATTTACGTTCCCGCCCCGCTTGTGTTGTGGGTTTGACCCGCAATTTTTCAGTCTTCGCTCTGAATCGTGTCTTCAAATCTAAAGCGAGAGCTTAGACCAAATGGGACGGGCAGCAGGAGGAGAGAGCACACCCCAAGTAGCCTCGGCAGCTGCTTTCTCTCTCGTCATCTCGTCCAACGTATCATCCCATTCAATGGTCTGCACCTTGCCTTTCTTCGACAAAGCAGGCCCTTGGGGACGAGAAGATATATGCGCTAGAGTTTCATCAACCTCTTCTTCTTCGGGTGGGGGAGGGGCAGACGAGGGTCCTGGGGACGCCTCAGACAGCCGTTGTCGTTCCAAGAATGAGGACAGATCAACTTCAGGTTCCACTTCCTCTTCACCTGTGAGATTCAGGTATCGGTCTGACGGATCAGGGTGGCATGAGAGCGAAGATCGTACCATCTGAATTCAGCACCGCCGTTGGCTCAGCATACCGATCCGCGTTCGATCCTAGCTGTCTCCTCGAGAATCGCTGCTGATACTCTCGAGCGGCTATGCCCTCCTCTGATTCTGGATCAAGATCGAGCGGTTGTTCGTCTTCCAGGAGCAAGCGGTTCCCAAATACAGCAGGACGGCCTCCACCACGGCCTCTTCCCCGAGCGCGAAGGTATTTACCCAGTCCACCACGAGAGTTTCCCCTACCACGACCACGAGTACCGCCTTCAGAGTCTGTTGCCTTAGGTGATGCATCCATCTAGGAGTAGAAATGAGGGGTGTCTCCGGTGTGGTTGCCGGTCAAAGTGCGGATGAGGTCACAATTCCTCTTTACAATCTACTACCACAACCCTTCCTGCGGCCTCGCTCCTGCCTACTTATAACAGTTACATCTCCGACTCTTCTTGTATTCTTCTGTGCTCCACATCACTGCACGAATAATGGAACGAAATGACAATACTTTTGAGGTAATCCAATTTCGCCTTGGCTTACCTCAACATCCACTCATCACAAGATGCGTGGTATAGCTCATTCCGTACAGTGAGATGAGGGCATACATTTCAACCGGTGTCACCCCTACCATGAATGACGATCATTACCGTCAACACCTTCTCCGGGGATGGATGAAATTCGTGGCCCCACTCACGCCCTCCAGTGTCGATCAAGTACCAAATCTCAGGTGTGTTCAAGAGGCTGTTGAGCCAGTTGAACACGTTCCTGAATCCGTATTTGCGATGTTGTGGGCAGTTGCGTTATCCGAAACCTGTGAGCTGTTACCTAGAGCCATAGTACCGCTTATGAGGAAGGCATGGCCCACCATGTGGATATGGATCCAACACGTTTACCAGACGCACCTTCAACTTGCGCTCCCTGGTGTCGATGCTACTCGGAAGGCCTTCATGGCTAAAAGATATGAAGTCTTCGTGACTATATTGAAAATGTTCGCCGACCATGGCCATACGCCCATGGTATCCGGTTTCATATCAGGTCACGCTGGCATCTTACCCATGATGGCAGACATGTGGATACGGGAAGGGACAGATAAGAATGCAGAGAACGGCTTCCGATGCGCATTGTTCAACGTACCCCGTGTCGCAATACAGGAGAGATTCCTAGCACAAATCATTTTGGCATGCGGGACTGCAGATGAGGCGGTACACGTTGCTTGCCAGCGGGTCGAACACCACCTCGGACAGGCGCAGCGGGAATATAGTTTGCTATCCATGGACTTGACTATTTTCATGATGCACTTGTGCGAGCCATCAGATTCTCCGCTCGCGGCAGCGATGTACGCGTCTTCTGGAGTTGCAACCACTTTAATGCATGCCTGGGCCCACATCGCATCCAGCTTATGCACGGTTTCTGTTGAACATCGCAGTGAACTGCTCGATATCTGCATGATCTCCACCTTCTTGCTCGTACAACGGTCTCCCCAGGCGTATGACAGGATACTCGATATCCTATATCATGATCTACTCCCTCTACTCTTACAATCAGTCGCTCTGATTCAGCCATCATCGGAAAGATATGAATCCTTCGCTACGCATGCGGTATCTATGATTCACGAGATTCTATCTCCTGCTACTGTCCATCGGGAAACACTGTCTCTCTTAGGGCGATGCGTTGCGGCGGTCCACAAGCGGGGAAAACATCTGCCTATGAGAAATCCCAGCATCAGAGGTACCTGGTCGGGACTGATGATGCTGCTCGATGAGCGAGAGAAGGTGTACAACAAGTTCAAATCAGACTCTCGAACTGTTCTCCTATGCGGTAATGCGAAAGTAAGTTCCTGTATAAGCCCACTTCAGCTGTTGCTCAAATTTGTTGGCAGTGCGAAAACCCTAATAGTGGGATGTTCCACAGATGCTCTGCGTGCAGGATCTTGCTCTACTGCAGTCAAAAGTGTCAAAGAGCACACTGGAACGAGCACAAAGTACTCTGCAATAACATGAAAGGAACAGCCAAAGGTGATACCCCATATCCATCGCTGTCCACTGCTGGTAACAACTGACGTGAATACTTAGGCTGCATTGATTTGTCCTATCCGAACTTGAATTTTCTTTCTTATCTCGTGGTCTACGAAATAGTGGCCAAGCACTCATCATACATCGCATCTGTCGGGGACACTTCCGTCATGAGGAACTCATTGCCGTTTTACTTCATTAACTATGTCAAACTTGGGGGCTTCGTTTCAAGCATTGAACTTATGAATGCAAATGAAAGGAAGCCATTCTTTCCTTTATCAGGCGATAACGCGCTCTACAAAAGATGGTGCCAATTGTTGGTATTACCCAGGGAGGCGCTTGCAATCCTGGTGGCCATCCCTCGAGGCGCAAACGGCACTGCCCAGCTGATGACTGCGACTGTGCATATGTTGGGCTCTGCTGCTGCACGAGTTGCTGGTCGCATTGCCGGGGATCCGACTCGGTCGGTCGGACTTCGTTGGATTCATTGCCAATAACTTTGCAGATTGGGACTGCTGTACGATAAATAACGGACCAAATATCCAAGTATTCAATGGCCTGCTTTTAGCTGATTTAGGGTAGTTCACTTGTACGTAATTGTGTGAGGATGCAATTGACGGGAAAGTGAGCCGACAGTGGGCCGAAGGAATTTAGAGGAATGGCTTGTGACATTCGGACATCGATGGGTCGTAGTACCAATATTAATGAAACCATGGCGATTTCTTTCAGCGATTTTTGTGAGCATGTCACCCCGGTACAGTGCAATGCGTGCTGGAAAAGTCGGGGAATCTCTGCCTAGGGTACCAACGACCTAGCGATAAGTTCGAATGGTCAGGCAATCAGACAAAAAGTATTTCTTGGTGGTCCATCAATATATATTACCCGCTGCAATATGAACAGATCGCCACCCACGTCCAGGATCAACAGGTATGTTTAAATACGGAGTGGGATGTTCTCAGGATGCAACATGTAAGAGCATATATTGCTGAGTACACGGTGCAATGCACATACTTATCGTCGGCTACCATGCATATATTAAATAATCCAGCATACTTAAGCGACTGATGTCGTGCATGCATCCAATGTAGGCGGGGCATGACTAGCAGGTCAATTGGAGGGCTACCACCCCTAGCTTTCTGCTTGCACCACCGGTTGCGCTGCATTGTTTCATTTTCAGCAGTCAACGCACGCCATAATTGACTTTTGTGGTTCCCGGCGCCTATTCGGCCGACTGTATCGAAGGCCTCTCCCCCCGGTTGCACATGTGGGGTATAATGACCAGGCAGGAGAAAATCAGCGATAGGCACTGTGGTGGCGCAGGATTGAATGCGTGGGCAATCATCACAAGTGACTATACATCAGCCCCCAACACGAGCGAGCGTAGCTGGTCGAGTATCCCATTGACATCCCCCCACACCCGCATTTATTGCTTCTCACCTGCATAGCTATGCGTATGTTTGAATGCATTCATGCTCTCTGGCCTTCGTGGTGATGTATGTGGGCAAGTCCGAGTATTTTCAGGCTCATTTCGAGGATCAAGTACGGCGCCCAGGTACGGCATACCTATCCATGACCCCCTTCCGTTCATGCCAGTTTGCTGACTCCGCATCACCTGGAATCCTTGGACGTACTCGCCTAATACCTCATCTGTGAACATGTTCGGTCAAACACCAAGCCAGGGGGACGTTTGTTAGACCAGCGGGCACGACCAAGGTCAGACGGAGATACGATATAGCAACAGGGTGGAATTCGCTGTTCCAACGTCCCATATGATTGAGTATGTAGAGAATAATGACATTAAGTTGTTCAATAGGTGATTACTTGTTCTTAGTCGCCCTACAAGCATGCGTCAGCGGTTGGGTCCTTGCTGAGCAGGCCAGCAGACTCACTTGTATGTAAACCTCTTCTTCGTGTGTGAAAACTCCCCCAGTTTGTGCCCTACCATATCGGGTGTAACAACGACGGGCAAAAAGTCCTTCCCGTTGTGCACCATGAACCGTATCCTGTTAAAGTCGATCAGTCGTGACGAGAAATCATCTATGTTGAATGCAACTCACCCAACAAAATTGGGCAGAATAGTGCAAGCCCGGGCCCTGGTCTGTATTGCGGTATTGTTCAACGCTGCCTCTCGCAGATTTGGGAATGCTACAAAGAACGGTCCTACAAAAGCGCGACGACGCGTTGTTGGTCAATATTTCTCGTATTTTGTCGAATTTATGACGCACCCTTCCACGCTGAACGACCCCCAAGAGCAGCAAGTGATGGTCTCATGGAGCAGAGAGTAATAAGAAAGCAAGGATGGTGGTCGGAGGACAAATGGCGAACGGCAAAAAGGCCGCGGCGTGCCCGATGCGAGGCACCTGACGTACGGTGCTAAGTGGTGGGGGTCCTTGCAACTTAAACTTTGTCCTCTCATGTTTCACTTCAACAGTCTTGCCCACTAAGATAAAAAAGGCTCGACAATGAAGCTGGTGCGAAGGGCAGCCGGTGCTTCTGGGGCATCGACGACGACGAGCTTAAGCTCGGTGACAAGTCCCGCAATCACGCCGAGCAGCACCATCGCAAGCACGACCTCGAGTACCCCCTTTTTCTCTGCACCGAGTAGCCTAACGAAGCCCGCAACTACCGAAGGACATGGGACGGCTTTGACGAAGGTATGTGAATTGGTCGGATCTCATCTACTACGCGGAAGTTGATCATCTCTCAGTCGATTTTAGAGTGGGTAGTCTTAGTAATTGCAATGCTGTTCTTGACTGCGTTCTTCGTTCGCAGGTGCGCTCAAGATTATGCCGTCTATGTCTTCTGTTGTACTCATGCATGGCTGCTACAGATCATTTGAGTTGCGGAAGCGCAATCAACCCATATCCCGCTTCTTTACCTCGACCAGGCCATCTCAACCTTCCACAGGTAGACCACAAAATCTACCGCGTACAGGCCTCCCATCTCTCGGTCTTCGTCCTCTGTCGTCCTCTTTCACCCCGGGGATGCTGTACCCGACCCTTGACCCCCTTCCCTCGGCCCACACGCGTGGGCGGCGCACCACGGCGGCTGACACCGACCAAGGTGGACGCCGAGCGGGCGCTACTGGCGATGATGATGCGAAGGATACGCTCCCTGCATATGACGGTAGTGGCGGACCGCCTATGTACATGGAGCTCGAGATGATGGACAATATCAGGACGCGATTGCACTTGAACTTCGCAGGCGTGATGGGACAAGATCCAGGGAGAGAAGAGACCGCATTGGCCGAAGAGGGATATGCGATGCCAGAGCCTGGGCAAGATCACCATCGTCCTGAGTCCGGCAGAAGCTCTCATGAACCGCCCGCTGTCGCCACAACACCGCCGCTAGCTGAGCCGGATCCGCATATTCGTCACCAGGACATCGAGCAATGACTTCCGTCTGTTTTTGCTTCTAAATGTTACGATTGTATCTCGGATATTTCCCAACTTCGCCTTTCTAGCATTCATATATATATATACCTGTCCGCGTCTGTACCTCTAGCTTAGTGAGCCTTTTTTGCCTTACCGTCAACCGTTCGTTGGGACTTTGTCACCGCCTCTCATTCATACATAATCGATCCATCAGTTTTTGCTTTCTTGCCGCGCGTCCGACGACCGCCTTAGCAGTGTATTAGGCTTCTCAAGGGTCGACAACAGTTGATTTCACTGCTACCCATAAATTCACTTTCACTGAAGCTAATCTCCATGACACTGTCGACGGTCGTGTCATTCTGTACTCAATCGCCAACACGCGCGCGAAGCGCAGGGCCTTTGGCCGATCTTTCAACAAGTACCCGAGATGTGAGGGTGGCAACATGCACAGTGGCGCTTTCGCGCTTGGTTTCTAGTCATGGCAGCCAAATACTTACACCATAGCCGCCGCGAAACCACCACCAACCACATCCACAAAACCACATTCTACCGGCTTCAAGATGCTTCAGTATGATCCCTAATAAAATTCAACGCACCGATCCCCTTCATTCTCACATACCATGTCCGCCTACTCCCAAGACCTGGAAAGCACGCGCCGAATCCAGACCCAACTGGCCTCCGCGTGGCAGCAGGGAAGAGATTACTGGGAAAGCCATCCTCACGAGAAGCCTAATGCTACCCAAATGGTATTACTTGTGTTATTCATCTTTAAAGAAGAGCCCGCTGACTCCATCCACAGGGCGTTGATGATTATCTGGTTCAGACTGGTTTACTTTCGCTACAGCTCTGCGTCGCGCAGCACGCTACGCCACCGCGCACCCCAGAGCCCATTTCTCCGGAGTCCTCTTTGCGAAGCCCGACGTTCTCTTTATTTAGCAGGCTGGACAGTGTGAAGTTTGGCTCCACCCGCAGCCGCGAAAGCTCAGCCACGTCCACTAGCGGGGGCACCAGCCCCGTCAAATCGCTCTACACCCAGTCCATGCGCTCCACTCTATCGCTGCTCCCAGCACCGTTTGGCTCCACTTCCAAGAGATCCTGGAGATGCAGGAACGTAACTTCGAGATCAAGCCACAAAGGGGGAGGCGCAAGGATAAGTCGTGATACTATGCCGCCTCATATTCCCTGGAAGCCAACGAAGCAGCAGCGTAGGAATACAGTCAGTGGCGCGTGATATATCCAAACTCGCCACGCATTTTGCTGGTCATCTCGAATGAAGGTTATCCGAATCCAACGCTGGAAAGCGGTGTTCATCATTTAATCGTGAGATATCCAAACTCGCCGCACAACTAGCTGGGCATCTCGCATGAAGGCTATTCGAGTCCGCTGGAAAGGGAGGTTCATCATTTACTATTCTACCATAGTTCTGGTGCGTGGATAGATTTGCAATGCAACCACCGAATATTTAATGATTCAGTTGGATCTCCTGTGGGGGAAGTAGATTTACCATGATCCATTATATGCACAGTCGCAGTCATGACCTGCACAGCATCCGACGCACCCTGCGGAATTGCCACCAGGAATGGCATTGCCTCGCCGAGCGCGTGAAATAGCTGGCACCACTCGCCGTAGAGCTCGCTGTCGGCTGAGAAAGGTAGGAATGATGGCCGTTCATTCAGATCCACCAGTTCGAGGCTTGAAATGGATCCCCCGACTTTGACATAATTTAAGAAGAAACATAATAGTTTTCCTTTGGTAAAGGCGGTGGATAACGATGCAATCATCTCTCCATGATGTGCCACCAGATCGAAGATGACGAGGTAGGACAGGAAGTTCAAGTTTGGGAAGGACAGATCAACGCAGACTATGCATCTGGATCAGGAATAACTAGCAGCATATGGACATAGGATCCCACCTTCAAAATTGCCGCGCATACTATTGCACAGCGCCTTGTGGCCAGGCCAATGTTCTCTTTGGCACTTTCGACTGCAATACAGCAAGATCCTGCATGCAGAACATCTGCTGAGTATTCCGCTGACGGTATTACCGCACTGCACAAGATGTCAGACCTCGCCAGCTGATCAGCAGATATGGCGATGTGTACCTTTCTATTACCACACAAAATAACAGTGCGTGGACTTTTTTTGAACCTGCTATACACCATTTCCCGTTGATCAAGCAGCTTATGCAGTACTGACCAGGCGTTCCTGACTTCAGGGTATGTTGCCAAGGGCCGCAAGTCCCCCCGTTTCAGGGCGGCGGCAACGCATCGTCTGATGAGAGACAGAATCTCGCGGTGGACGGTTGCAGGAGATAGTATATCGCAAAGCATCCAAACGATGCCTTCGCAGACGGTCTGGCGGTGTGGTGGTGACTTTTGAACCAGAGAGATGGATTTTGCAAGCAGGTGGAGGAGATCCTGATGAAGCATATCGCTGATTCTGTTGGGCGCTTGCGGAGAGCTTTGCGCCAACCCGACGGCGCCACCCACACAAGCAGCAAGCAAGCTACAGCGATGCTCAGCGGAGCCGGTAAAAGAGATCGATGCGACATGGTTCCAAGAATGCATTAGCATATTTGCAACTCTAGAAGAGGCGTATATCGGTTGGACCAGGGGAGATGGCGTCTCCTGGACCATTTCGGAGATGAAGAAGTTTAAATCCACGGAGATGGCATGATAATTCCGCTGTTTCTGTTCGAGATGGCGCTCGACGCGTTGGCAAGCAACATGCACGGCCTCTTGTGCAGTTCCGCATGTCGCAATAACTTGTGCGACGACTCTTTGCTGGATCAGTGGGGCCGGAGTGGAAGGAAATTTTCCACACTGGAAGCCTTGAGTGGCCAAATTCTTGTCCGTCCCTTCCCCTTTCCACATATCCGCCATCATAGGCAAGATCTCAGACTCGTGGTTGACTACAATTTCGAAGATTAGCTGATTTCGGCCATGTTTGGCCAAAAGTCCTAGCATGGCCACGATGACTTGGTATCTTCGGGAAAATGCAGCATTCTGGATCATGCCAGGGAGATCCCGTAGATTGGCGTGGTAGATGTATTTTACCCAGATCCAAATGGTGGGCCATGCCTTGCTCAAGAGTAGAGCTATCTCTTCAGGTAACGAATTCAAGAAGCTGCCTGACATCGCCACCGCCCGCAGCAGCACAAATATACTTTCGGGAATGTGCTCGGCTTGCTCGACAGCTTTACGAACGGATGTGCCGTGACTTGACACGCCATCCACACTAGAAGGGGTGAATGGGGTCACGAGTTTCATCCATCCTCGGAGGAGGTGTTGACAGCTAGAATCAGTACTCATGCCAGGAGGTTTGGCGATTGCGATGTATCTCTGCATCTCTGCAATAGAGATGAGCTGTATTATGAATGTTGTGATTAGCAGAAGTTGATGGCTCTAACGCGAGATTGCAATCACCTTTGCATCGTCATTTCTGGGTTGCATCCGAGTCACTCTGAAGCTACGTATAACGGATTTCGAGTAGAGCGCTGTTGAGCAATGCCTCAGAAACGTAGGTAGCTGATGATAAACCTGCAGAATCTTAGCAACGCCTGCCAGGCAGTTCTCACGAGCGACACTGCCACCGAATGTGGCGGAAACCTGTCCGCGATAAACAGGGAAATGCATCTCACGTTTCGGAGCTCATGCAGCAGCTGGAGAACCTACATAGTATCGGACCTCATTAGTACTTAGGATAGACTGGGTTTCTGTCCCGACCTTCGTGCCCAATGCCCGCCGCCCGACGCTGCCACCCACCCCTGTGGATTTTTTACCCTCCCATGAATTTCTTGGACGGGCCCATCAGGGGTTATGTAGAAGAATTATGTTTTCTAGAAGGCAGAATAGAGATCTACACGCAGTCCATGCGCTCGGTTTTGTGGCTGCTCCCAGCACCGTTTGGCTCCTCTTCCAAGAGGTCCCGGAGATGCAGGAACTCAACTTCGAGATCAAGCCACAAAGGGGGGGTGCAAGGGCACGTCATGATACAATGCCGCCGCCGCATATTCTCTGGAAGCCGACGAAGCAGCAGCGCAGGAATATAGTCAGCGGCGCGTGATATATCCAAACTCGCCACGCATTTTGCTGGTCATCTCGAATGAAGGTTATCCGAATCCAACGCTGGAAAGCGGTGTTCATCATTTATAATTCTACCATAGTTCTGGTGCGTGGATAGATTTGCAATGCAGCCACCGAATATTCAACGCTTCAGTTGGATCTCCTGTGCCAGGGGAAGTAGATTCACCATAATCCATTATATGCACAGTCGCGGTCATGACCTGCACAGCACCCAACCCACCCTGCGGAATTGCCACCAGGAATGGCATTGCTCCTTCGAGTGCGTGAAATAGCTGACACCACTCGTCATAGAGCGTGTTGTCGGATGAGAAAGGCAGGAATGATGGCCGTTCATTCAGATCCACCAGCTCCATGCTTGAAGTGGATCCCCCGACTTTGACATAATTTAAGAAAAAAAACTGTTTTCTTTCGTAGAAGGCGGGGGATAGCGATGCGATCATCTTCCCATGATGTGCCACCAGATCGAAGACGACGAGGTACGACAGGAAGTTCAAGTTTGGGTAGGACAGATCAACGCAGACTATGCATCTGGATCAGGAGCAGCTGGCAGCGTGTGGACATGGGATCCCACCTTCAAAATTGCCGCGCATACTATTGCAAAGCGCTTTGTGACTAGGCCAATGTTCTCTTTGGCACTTTCGACTGCAATACAGCAAGATCCTGCATGCAGAACATCTGTCGAGTATTCCGCCATTACCGCACTGCTCAAGATGTCAGATGTCGCCAGCTGATCAGCGGATATGACGGCGCGTACCTTTCTATTACCACACAAAATAACAGTGTGTGGACTTTTTTTAAATCTGCTATACACCCTTTCCCGTTGATCAAGCAGCTTTTGCAGTCCTAACAAGGCATCCCTGACTCTCGGGTAAGTTTCCAAAGGCCGCAAGTTCCCCCGTTTCAGGGCCGCGGCAACGCATCGTCTGGTGAGAGACAAAATCTCGCGGTGGACGGTTGCAGGAGACAGTATGTCGTGAAACATACAAGCGATGCGATCGAAGAAGGCGTCGTAGATTGGTGATGACTTTTTAACCAGAGAGGCGGATTTCGCAAGCAGGTGAAAGAGATCCCGATGAAGCATATCGCCGATTCTGTTATACGCCTGCGGAGAGTTTTGCGCCAACATGACGACGCTAAACAAACAAATCATAAGCAATCTTTCGCGAGCCTCAACGGAGCCGGTAAAAGACATCGATGCGGCATGCTTCCAAGAATCCATTAGCGTAATCGCAACTCTAGAAGAGGCATGCATCGGTTGGACCAGGGGTGATGGATCTGTTTCCATCAGTTCGAATCTGAAGAAGTTTAAATCCAAGGTTATGGCCTGATAATTCAGGTGTTTCTGTTCGAGATGGCGCTCGACGCGTTGGCAAGCAACATACACGGCCTCCTGTGCAGTTCCGCATGTCGCAATAATTTGTGCGACGAATTTTTGCTGGATCAGTGGGGCTGGAGTGGAGGGAAAAATTCCACACTGGAAGCCTTGAGTCGCCAGAAACTTGTCCGTCCCTTCCCCTTTCCACATATCCGCCATCATAGGCAAGATCTCAGACTCGTGGTTGACTATAATTTCGAAGATTATCTGATTTCGGCCGTGTTTGGCCAAAAGTCCTAGCATGGCCCCAATGACTTGGTATCTTCGGGCAAATGCAGCATCATGGATCATGCCAGGGAGATCCCGTAGATTGGCGTGGTAGATGTATTTTATCCAGATCCAAATGGTGGGCCATGCCTTGCTCAAGAGTAGAGCTGTCTCTCCAAGTAACGAATCGGAACTGCCTGATATCGCCACCGCCTGCAGCAGCACAAATATACTTTCGGGAATGTCTTCGGGTTGCTCGACAGCTTTGTGAAAGGATGTGCCGTGACTTGACACGCCATCTACACTGGAAGGGGTGAATGGGGCCACGAGTTTCATCCATCCCCGGAGGAGGCGTTGACAGCTAGAATCAGGACTCATGCCAGGAGATTTGGCGATTTCGATGTATCTCTGCATCTCTGTAATAGAGATGAGCTGTATTACGAATGTTGCGATTAACAGAAGTTGATAGCTCTAACGCCAGATTGTAATCACCTTTACATCGTTATCTCTGCGTTGCATCCGAGTCGCTCAGAGGCTACTTATAACGGATTTCGACTAGAGCGCTGATGAGCAACGACTCACAAACGTAGATAGCTGATGATAAACCTGCGGGATAACAGCTAGTAACTTATGGGAGTGCCTGCCAACAGCAGGTTCTCACGGGCGACACTGCTACCGAATGTCTGAAACCTGTCTGCGATAAACATTTCACGCAGTTTCACACCTGCCTAGGCCTAACCCACCCCGAAATCATTCTGGTACACGATCTCACCCTACCCATTTATAGTATAATCGCCTGTAGTGTCATGAACACCTGTCGCGCAATTGTGGCGCAAAGCGTGGGAATCGAGTAGGCGGGGCGATTGCCAATGCCACTCGATCACGTTGACACGATAACTGGCACGACAAAGTTGTTCCGACGCTCAGCTCAGCAGCTCCAGCTTCTCTATGACCAAGCCGTGCTTGCCGAAGATCATATGCCTGTATCGAATGGTGGGAACATGCAGGTCAGCCAGATCTGTCCAGACCTCCGTTGCATTTTCAAGAAGTTTCAACTGGCGAATCAGCTTGAGACGGTTCATGCACACGTCTGCACACGTTCTTTAAGCACCCCAAATTCTATAATGTGATGTCGCAGATAAGTGAACAATCCAGAGGATCTCTGCCTGGAGTTCCGTGACAGACAGGGTCTTAGACTCCGCGTCGTACGATGGCTGCCTGATGCATGCACCCCATGACCTTGTATACCCTGGGGATCTGCATCTTTACCGCTTGGATCTATTTGCAGGCCCGTGCTGTCGGCCGCAGCTTACAATCGCTTAAACTGGGTCACGTCACGGCCAGCCAATGGGAGCGCTGCAATGTGAAATCACTAATTACTTTACAAGACCACCTCCTGATCACGCCACCCCTTCCCGCTATATAAGCTGCCATTGCTCCCTTCAAATCAGATCTTCACTTCCATCTACAATCATGCCTTCCCAGCAAGTTATCGCGAGCAAGGACGGTGCTACCTACACCACCTCCAACGGTGCCCCGGTCAACGAGCCCTATGCCGCCCAGCGCGCGAGCACCACCGGGCCCCTTCTCCTCCAGGGTGAGTCCACATCTAATCACATGCACCACGATCTTGACGATCGTTAATCAGATTTCCACCACATCGATCTCCTCGCCCACTTTGACAGGGAGCGCATTCCCGAGCGGGTTGTGCACGCCAAAGGTATGTTCAGCAGCCCATTCAACATCGCCCACTGATCCCCCGCAGGTGCCGGTGCCCACGGTGTCTTCGAGGTCACCCACGACTCCTCCGACATCACCTCCAACCCCCTGCTCACCTCCGTGGGCAAGAAGGTCCGCGCGAGCGTGCGCTTCTCCACCGTCGGCGGCGAGAGCGGCTCCGCCGACACCGCGCGCGACCCGCGCGGCTTCGCGATCAAGCTGCGCACCGAGGAGGGCAACTGGGACTGGGTCTTCAACAACACGCCCGTCTTCTTCATCCGCGACCCCGCCAAGTTCCCGCACTTCATCCACACACAGAAGCGCGACCCGCAGACGCACCTCAAGGACGCGGACGCCTTCTGGGACTACCTCTCGCAGAACCCGGAGAGCATCCACCAGGTCATGATCCTCTTCTCGGACCGCGGCACGCCCGACGGGTTCCACAACATGCACGGCTACAGCGGGCACGCGTTCAAGTGGGTCAAGGACGACGGCTCGTTCGTGTACGCGCAGGTGCACCTCCGCGCGGAGGGCGGCTTCAAGACGCTCAACAACGCGAAGGCGGGCGAGCTCGCGGGCGCGAACCCCGACTACGGCACCGAGTCGCTGTTCAACACCATCGAGGCGGGCAAGTTCCCCGTCTGGAACGTTTTCGTCGTAAGCACACCGCCTCCCCTGCAGCCTCGTTAGCTCACCCCTCCCCGCAGCAAACGATGACCCCCGAGCAGGCCGAGCAGTTCCGCTACAACGTGCTCGACCTCACCAAAGTCTGGTCGCACAAGGAGTTCCCGCTCCGCCCGATCGGGAAGCTCACGCTGAACGAGAACGTGCAGAACTACTTTGCGGAGATCGAGCAGATCGCGTTCTCGCCCTCGCACCTCGTGCCCTTCATCGAGCCCTCTGCCGACCCCGTGCTGCAGTCGCGCCTGTTCTCGTACCCGGACACGCACCGCCACCGCCTCGGCGCGAACTACCAGCAGCTGCCCGTGAACGCGCCGATCGTGAAGATTGCGAACTTCCAGCGCGACGGGCCGATGGCGTTCGACAACCAGGGGGCAAGGCCGAACTACCAGAGCACGATCGCGCCGCTCGCGTACAAGGCGCACCCCACCACGGCGGAGGGGCATGTCAGGCAGCAGCGCCACGAGGCGTTCGTCGGCGGCGCGTTCAGGGACTTGAGCGTCATCACCGAGCGTGAGTCCTTCTGTTTTTTTGGCGATGCGCTGGCACTTGGAAGTGGTGGCTGACGGTGTGTGACAGTCGACTTTGAGCAGCCGCGCAATTTGTACACCAAGGTCTTCGACGACGCGGCGCGCGAGGCGCTTGTGAACAACATCGCGGGCCACTTTGGCGCAGTCAAGAGCGCCGAGATCAGGGACAGGCAACGTGAGTCCCGAATTCCCTATTCCCCGAAGCCCCAAGATACGCTTGCTGACGAGCGTGTGCAGTCTCCGTCTGGGCCGCTGTGGACCAGAGCCTCTCGGACCGCATCGCCAAGGCCATCGGCGCCGCCCCCGTCAAGCCGCTGCAGGTCGCGAGCGCGGAGAGCGCGGTCCGGTACAGGGCGAACCTCCAGCAGTGATTTGGCTGTTCGTGATGCCGAGCAGACTTCAGGGATGACCGTGGCGGGTATGATTATGGTCTTGTATTTTTCGCGAGTGTATCATCAAAAATGATATATGTATTTGTCCTGGAACTCGAGTGATGGGGTGCGATGAGTGAATGAGGAACGTGCATGGCGTAGGGGTCTGTACGTATACGTATACGCGTATATGCTGCATAAAGGTGGGCGGTAAAGATACACAGCCTACTGATAGTCGTAATCGTCTGGTTTCAATACGCGCCGGCCCCCAATACCCGGAACAGCGTCCCCGCCTCCTCGAAATGCGAGTGCCGGAGCACAAAATGCCGCATCTCCGTCGTGTCCGCGTCCTCGGCCGCGTCGAGGATGCCCATCTTCAGCAGGGCGGTGTAGAATCTGCACAGCTGAAAACCAAAGAAATCAGGAAATCAGCTAACCGCGCAGACGAGGAAACGAGGAAGGCTGCAAAGATGCAAAGATGGAGACGCGCACATTCTGCACCCCCTTGGCGAACCGGTCGTCGTGGACGAGCCCCTCCTTCGCCTCGCGCTCCGCGTTGTCGAGCCAGTTGACGGCCTCGTGGATGAAGCGCCCCAGCACGTCGCCGCGCACCAGGTCCGCCACGGTTGTCGTCCCCTTTGCCCCCGCATCCCCATCCGCGTCGGACGGCAGGGACGGAAGCGCGGACAGTGAGGACAGTGAGGACCAGGGGACGGGCGTGGGGTCGCGCAGCAGCCGCCCGAGGAGGTCGAACGAGGGCAGCGTGGGCGGCATGTGCCGCAGGACGTCCAGGTACGCGGGGATGTTCAGCGCCGCCGGGTCTTCGGGCGAAGACGAAGGCTGGGATTTGGATTTGGTGGGCGCGCGGGGGGCCAGGAGCGCGATGAGCAGCGGGTGCGCGAGCGTGGGGTTGTGCGCGATGAGCGGGGTGAGGTCGAGCGAGGTGATCATGGGCGGGGCGATGAGGTCCGGGAGGGCGGGGACCAGGATCTGTGTGCGTGAGCTCGTTAGTTGGGAGACGGGGTGGGGGTGGGGGTACTGACGCGCTGTTCGGAGAGACTGAGCACGCGTTCGCGCGCGGCGAGCAGGAGCGCCATCGCCCGTGCAACCAACTCGTTCTGCGCATCTTCTTCCGGATTGACCTTGCGCTCATCAGCGGTCGCCGCATGGGAAAGCTTCGAAGATGTGGGCAATGTATCTCTGAGGGCGTGTTAGGTGGCTGGTATGCCCCAAGTCGGACCACTCACGCATAGGGGGTATTGTATTCGGAGGTATAAGTTTGCTCGTCGAGCAATAAGTTAGAGGGTCTTAATTTAGGCGGGAGAGGGGATTTGGCCAGGGCATTGGGAGAGTAGGGGGCAAGCTGCACGCGCGAGTCAGTAAATGGATCCCAGTAGAAAGAAGTGGGGTTACTGACATCGTTCCCATCTCCCTTGAGGATCTTCCAAAGAACCCATACGAGCTGTTCATTCTCGCTGAGTTTCCCCTCGTCCCCGCCAGAGGTTCTTACAGCAGTCTCTTTCTCTTGGACGAACGTCGAAAACAGCACAGTTTTGAAGGGGTTGATGGCGATCGGGTGCGGGGCGTACAGCGAATACATGATGAACGAAACGAGAATTCTTTGAGCTAGCTGTCCGCAGAGAACAACCAGTCAATCACGTCCAATTCAAGCAATCAAACGCGAAGAAGTACTGACTTCGGTATTGGCCGTGCTGAGCAGCGGCAACAACGCGTCAAGAGCCAGCTGGAAGCGCGAGGTCGGTTGTACAAGCTGCGAGAAGGCCTGTGCCGCCGAGGAGCATGGCAGATTGTGGGCTCTCGACAGCAGATGGATGGCAGATACGCGTAAAGGGTCAGGAGGGGCATTAGCCGGAGGCACGGGTGTCGAAGCGTAGGAGGCGCGCGGTGGTGTCTTGCGTGCCGGAGCGTTGGACAGCATCAAAGTAAGAGTCGGGCGACCGACAACGGTGAGGGGCTGGACGTCGTGATGAACGATGTCGGCGACGTCCTCGTCGTCGTTGAAGGCGCTGTGCAAAGATTCCTTTCCGAGACCTGAGAACCACGTGGTTTCGACAGTTGCTTCCGCCCACGTCAATCCACGATCTTGCACTGAAAACGTTTTAGAATTTTTTTTCAATGCTCCGAGATGGAGGATATTCTGCAAATAGAGGGATTCACTGATAAATTCCGTGACCGGCCACTCATGCAAATCTAGCTCTTGATAATCCCTCTGAATAGCCTTTAGCGAAATATAACTCCTCATGATGCAGGTGCTCCGGCCGCTGCATGAGCTCAGAAACATGAATTGGCTTCTGCGAAAGCACAACACTGCGGGCATGGATTATTGTTTTTTCGAGAACATGTCGGAAATTATTGTGAAGAGATGGACAATGTTTTGATCCATGGTTTTGCACGAAACATGTACAAAAACATTGTAAATCTGGGCCAAATGTGAGATCAAAAACATTGCCCATCTCAATTGGATGGTTCCCTCATTGTTTCAGTCAAAGACTTTATAATTAGTCAGTGCCCGCAGTGCGAGGAACGAGTATGCAAGCAAAATGATGTTTACGCGCGAGCCGGCGGCTGTGTCGCGCCTTAAGTCTCTTGCTTCCAGCCACAACCACTTTCTGCATTCTCGCTCAACCCCATAGCTGCTTCCTTTCCCCACCCTCTACTCCCTCATTCTGCAGCATGCGTCTCGATGGAACTAACTGATGCATTATCGATAAAGACTGGCTCGACGCATTGCGTTTGCCGACCATGAGATCGCCTGTGTGCAGCTGTGATGGCTCCCAGATCACAGCTTCTGGTACTCACCCTTTTAGGTTCGCAAGGATGTTTCTGGCCGAAGCCCTTCGGGGTTTCCCCAATATCAACTCACTCACCGCACTCACCCTCTCCCTTCTAATCTCCCGGCACGCAGTAGCGAAACACATAAAATCTATTTATTGCGGACAGATTTTCGCCACATTCGGTGGTAGTGGCGCCCGTGAGAACCTACTAATCATGATGTTGGCAGGCGTTTTGCTTGCGTTTTGCCCACTCCCATAAGTTAGCTGTTATCCTGCAGGTTTATCATCGGCTACCTGCGTTTCTGAGACGTTGCTCATCAGCACTCTACTCGAAATTCGTTATAAGTAGCCTCCGAGTGACTCGGATGCAACGCAGAGATAACGATGTAAAGGTGATTACGATCTCGCGTTAGCGCCTGTTAGCACTACCAACTTCTGCTAATCGTAACATTCATGATACAGCTCACCTCTGTTAGGGAGATGGCGAGATACATCACAATCGCTAAATCTTCTGGCATGAGTCCTGATTCTAGCTGTCAACACCTCCTCCGGGGATGGATGAAACTCGTGGCCCCATTCACCCCTTCCAGTGTAGATGGCGTGTCAAGTCACGGCACATTTGTTCACAAAGCTGTCGAGCAACCCGAACACATTCCCGAAAGTATATTTGCGCTGCTGCAGGCTGTGGCGATATCAGACGGTTTCGATTCGTTACTTGGAGAGACAGCTCTACTCTTGAGCAAGGCATGGCCCACCATTTGGATCTGGACAAAATACATCTACCACGCCAATCTACGGGTTCTTCCTCGCATGAATGTTGCCCAGAAATCTGCCTTTGCCGAAAGGTACCGAGTCGTCGTGGTCATGCTAGACATCTTTGTCAAACATGGCTACAATCCGATATTCTTGGAAATTATAGTCAACCATGAGTCTGAGATCCTGGCTATGATGGCGGATATGTGGAAAGGGGAAGGGACGGACAAGAATCTGGCGACTCAAGGCTTCCAGTGTGCAAATTTTCCTTCCACTCCGGCCTCACTGATCCGGCAAAGATTCATCGCACAAGTTATTGCGACATGCGGGACTGCACAAGAGGCCGTGCATGTTGCTTGCCAACGCGTCGAGCGCCATCTCGAACAGAAACAGCGGGATTATGAGGCCATATCCTTGGATTTGTATTTCTTCAACTCCGAAATGATCCAGATCGAGCCATCTCCCCTGGTTCAACCGATGTATGCCTCTTCTGGTGTTGCGATCATGCTAATGCATACTTGGAACCATATCACATCGATATCGTTTACGGGCTCCGTTGAGCGTCGTAGTGCCTTGATTACGGCTTGCATGGGTGGCGCCGTCACGTTGGGACGAAGCTCGCCGCAAGCGCCCAACAGAATCAGTGATATGCTTCATCGGGGTCTCCTCCGCCTGCTTGTGAAATCCGTCACTCTGGTTCAAAATTCATTACCAGACTACAACATATTGCTTGACGGCATTTTTTTAATGCTTCATGACATACTATCTCCTGCAACCGTCCACCGCGAGATTTTGTCGCTCATCAGACGATGCGTGGCCACGGCCCTGAAACGGGGGGACCTGCGGCCCTTGGCGACTTACCCTAGAGTCAGGGACGCCTGGCTAGGACTGCAAAAGCTGCTCGATCTACGGGAAACGGTGTATAGCAGGTTTAAAAAAAGTCCACGCACTGTTATTTTGTGTGGTAATAGAAAGGTGCACATCACCCTATCCGTTGATCAGCTGGCGAGGTCTGACGTCTTGTGCAGTGCGGTAATACCGTCAGTGGGTTACTCAGCAGATGTTCTGCATGCAGAATCTTGCTGTATTGCAATCGAAAGTGTCAAAGAGAACATTGGCCTGGCCACAAAGCGCTGTGCAATAGTATGCGCAGCAATTTTGAAGGTGGGATCACATGCCCATACGCTGCTGGCTATTCCTGATCCAGATGCATAGTTTGCGTTGATCTGTCCTATCCAAACTTGAACTTCCTGTCCTACCTCGTCATCTTCGATCTGGTGGCACATCATGGAGAGATGATTGCATCGCTATCCACCGCCTTTACCAAAGGAAAACTATTATTTTTCTTCTTAAATTATGTCAAAGTCGGGGGATCCATTTCAAGCCTCGAAGTGGTGGATCTGAATGAACGGCCATCATTCCTGCCTTTCTCATCCGACAACACGCTCTATGACGAGTGGTGTCAGCTATTTCACGCACTCGGAGAGGCAATACCATTCCTGGTGGCAATTCCGCAGGGTGCGTTGGGTGCTGTGCAGGTCATGACTGCGACTGTGCATATAATGGATTATGGTAAATTTATTTCTCCCACAGAAGATCCAACTGAATCGTTGAAGATTCGGTGGCTGCATTGCAAATCTATCCACGCACCAAAACTATGGTAGAATAGTAAATGATGAAAGTCCCTTTCCAGCGGACTCGAATAGCCTTTATGCGAGATGACTAGCTAGTTGTGCGGCGAGTTTGGATATCTCACGAACCACTGACTGTATTCCTGCGCTGCTGCTTCGTTGACTTCCAGGGAATATGAGGCGGCATAGTATCATGACTTGTCCTTGCCTCTGTCCCTTTGTGGCTTGCTCTCGAAGTTACGTTCCTGCATCTCCAAGATCTCTTGGAAGAGGAGCCAAACGGGGCTGGGAGCAGCGATAGAGTGGAGCGCATGGGCTGGGTGTAGAGCGATTTGACGGGGCTGATGGAGCCCCCACTAGCGGACGTGGCTGAGCTTCCGCGGCCGCGGGTGGAGCTGAATTTTACACTGTCCAGCCTGCTGAATAAAGAAAACGTTGGGCTTCGCAAAGAGGACTCTGGCAAAATGGGCTCTGGTGTGTGCGGTGGCACAGTGTGCTGCGCGACGCAGAGCTGTGACGAAAGTAAACCCGTCTGAACTAGATAATTATCAACGCCCTGTGGATGGACTCAGCGGTTGGTCAGCGGGCTCTTCTTCAAAGATGTATAGCACAAGTAATACCATTTGGGTTGCATTAGGCTTCTCGTCGGTGTGACATCACCAACAATCTCCTCTCTGCTGCCATGCGGAGGCTAGCTGGGTCTGGATTCGGCGCGTGCTTTCCAGGTCTCGGGAGTAGGCCGACATGGTATGTGAGGATGAAAGGGATCGGTGCGTTGAATTTCATTAGAGATAATACTAAAGACGGTAGAAGGTGGTTTTTGTGGATGTGGTTGGTGGTGGTGCCACTGCAGTGGCGCGATGCCCGGAAATGGAATATGGGTCCAAGACCACGGCCCGTAGAGATTCTGTCCTTGGCCCTTAGCTGTGCTGCATGATTTAATGTCGATTGATGGCTTGCCAAATGCTGCTGCGACTGGTTCAGAGTGTCGGGGGTGCCGCCATTGTAGGTTGATTGTAGGTGGGAAAGCGAAATTTGACGTTTTATATAAGCAGAAAAGACTTGGTGTTCCACAGATAAATAGATTAATGATTGCGTATATTTTACAGAGGAGACGAGTTTATAGCACAAAGACCGTGGGTACATCGTATGACTTTGAATTTGGGATCTCGACAAGGGCTCGCGTCAGCTGTCACACGTGACATGTGACATGTCATCCTGCAGGTTATCGTCAGCTACTAACAGTAACTTAGTACCCTCTAGTACCTACGTTGCTCGTCAGCGCTTCTACTCGAAATCCGTTACAAGTAGCCTCCACGACTCACTCAGATGCAACGCAAAGATAAAGATGTAGAGGTGATTATAAGCTCGCTTTTCAGTGCAATGAACTTCTGATAATCATCACATTAGCTCATCTCTATTACAGAGATGCAGAGATACATCGCAATCGCTAAATCTTCTGGCATGAGTCCTGATTCTAGCTGTCAACACCTCCTCCGGGGATGGATGAAACTCGTGACCCCATTCACCCCTTCCAGTGTGGATGGCGTGTCAAGTCACGGCACATTCGTTCACAAAGCTGTCGAGCAACCCGAAGACATTCCCGAAAGTATATTTGCGCTGTTGTGGGCGACGGCGGCGATGTCAGGCGGCTTCGAGTCGTTACCTGGAGGGACAGCTCTACTCTTGAGCGAGGCATGGCCCACCATTTGGATCTGGGTAAAATACATCTACCACGCCAATCTACGGGATCTCCCAAGCGTGATCCACAATACTGCCTTTGCCCGAAGATACACAGTCATCGTGGCCATGTTAGGACTTTTGGCCAAACATGGCGACAATCAGCTAATCTTCGAAATTGTACTCAACCACGAGTCTGATATCTTGCCTATGATGGCGGATATGTGGAAAGGGGAAGGGACGGACAAGAATTTGGCGACTCAAGGCTTCCAGTGTGGAATTTTTCCTTCCACTCCGGCCCCACAGATCCAGCAAAAATTCATTGCACAAGTTATTGCGACATGCGGGACTGCACAAGAGGCCGTGCATGTTGCTTGCCAACGCGTCGAGCGCCATCTCGAACAGAAACATCGGGGTTATGAGGCCATATCCTTGGATTTGTATTTCTTCACCTCCGAAATGATGCAAATAGAGCCATCTCCTCTGATGCAACCGATGTATGCCTCTTCTAGTGTTGCGATCATGCTAATGCATTCTTGGAACCATATCACATCGATATCGTTTACCGACTCTGTTGAGCGTCGCAATGCCTTGATTACGACTTGCATGGGTGGCGCCGTCGCGTTGGCACGAAGCTCGCCGCAAGCGCCTAACAGAATCAGCGATATGCTTCATCAGGATCTCCTCCGCCTGCTTGCAAAATCCATCTCTCTCGTTCAAAAGTCATCACCGCACCACCACACCTTCCGCGAAGGCATTGTTTGTATCCTTCATGACATACTAGCTCCTGCAACCGTCCACCGCGAGATTTTGTCTCTCATCCGACGATGCGTGGCCGCGGACCTGAAACGGGGGGACTTGCGGCCCTTGGCAACTCACGCTAGAGTCAGGGACGCCTGGTCAGAACTGCAAAAGCAGCTTTATCAACGGGAAATGGTCTATAGCAGGTTTAAAAAAAGTCCACGCACCGTTATTTTGTGTGGTAATAAAAAGGTACGCATCGCCATATCCGCCGATCAGCCGGCGACGTCTGACATCTTGAGCAGTGCGGTAATACCATCAGCGGAATACTCAACAGATGTTCTGCATGCAAGGTCTTGCTGTATTGCAGTCGAAAGTGCCAAAGAGAACATTGGCCTGGCCACAAAGCGCTGTGCAATAGTATGCGCAGCAATTATGAAGGTGGGATCACATGTCCATACGCTGTTAGCTATTCCTGATCCAGATGCATAGTCTGCGTTGATCTGTCCTACCCAAACTTGAACTTCCTGTCCTACCTCGTCATCTTCGATCTGGTGGCACATCACGGAAAGATGATCGCATCGCTATCCCCCGCCTTCACCAAAAGAAAACTATTATTTTTCTTCTTAAATTATGTCCAAGTCGGGGGATCCACTTCAAGTATCGAACTAGTGGATCTAAATGAACGGCCATCATTCCTACCTTTCTCAGCCGACAACGCGCTCTATGGCGAGTGGTGTCAGCTATTTTACGCGCTCGGCGAGGCAATGCCATTCCTGGTGGCAATTCCGCAGGGTGCGTCGGGTGCTGTGCAGGTCATGACCGCGACTGTGCATATAATGGATTATGGTAAATCTACTTCCCCCACAGGGGATCCAACTGAATCGTTGAAGATTCGGTGGCTGCATTGCAAATCTATCCACGCACCAGAACTATGGTAGAATAGTAAATGATGAACGCCGCTTTCCAGCGTTGGACTCGGTTAGCCTTCATGCGAGATGACCAGCAAAATGCATGGCGTGTTTGGATATCTCACGCGCCACTGACTGTATCCCTCCGTTGCTGCTCCATTAGCATCCAGGGAATAGAGGCGGTATAGTATTATGGCTTGAGCCTGCCCCTCACCATTTGTTGCTTAATCTCGAGGGTAAGTATCCTCAATGTGGTTTTTTTTAATACATAAATCATTGTTTACTGACGAGTTACTAGCATCTAGAATATCGAGCAGCTAATGCGTGGACCAGAGCCCGCCGATGAACTCAGTGTATGTTTCGAGTTTCCGTGGCATTTGGATGCGCTCTAACAAATGAATTTTAGTTTCGCCACATCTCCGATACTTAGACTACACAAAGTGAAAAGGAATGGTTGCGCGTAAGGTCGTACATAATATATATCGTAAGGGAAAGGGAAAAGGAGATAGAGAGATATAGTGTTCTGCTAAGCAAGAAAATCCTTCGTGGTGGTGCGAGACGGGTGCAATTTGCGTACATATCCCCAAGAATTTAACGAAGGGCAGACGAATGCACAGAAACAAGATTAAGAGGAATACAGCATTACATCAGGCCGTCTTGTTCTTGAATCGAAGAAGAGGGGCCAGACCGGACAGTGCACAGGCTTTCTGCAAAAACTCATGCTAGGGGATACAAAATATCAGTGAACTGGTCAACCAGTGGGGATGAGCGGAACTGACCTCAAGCAGCTCATTCGCCGTCGCCCGACTCCTGACATCCACACATAAGCACACGCTCAGGAAGCTCTTCAACTCCCGGCTGAGTGCCTCGGGCTTCTTCAGCGTTGGCGTGCCGTTTGTTGCGATAAGATACAACGCTTTGAGCGGCTCCTCGTCGAGGTAGGGCGGTTCATTCTCAATCATTTCGATGGCCATGATACCAAGAGACCATATGTCAACTTTGGCACCGTATTCCTTCTGCTTGACTACTTCAGGCGCCATCCAGTAAGGAGTGCCCACCATGGTCGCTCGTTTCGACTTTTGATCCGTGAGTTTAGCACAGAACCCAAAGTCAGCTGTGAACACATATCAGCAAGGTGGAGGGTTTGAAAGATCGAGAGACCTACTGATTTTCACGCGGCCCTGAGCGTCGAGGAGCACATTATCAGATTTGATGTCTCGATGGATAATGGATTGGCTGTGCAGATGCCCTAAGCCCTTGCAAGTCTGTTCACATTGTCGCAACGATCAGCCCAATTCTGCAGCAGGAAAACGGCACACGTACCTCCAAGCTTATGCTTGAGATTTGGTCCTCCTCCATGGTGTTGTTCTCGATGATATCGGTCAACGCACCACCCTCCATGTACTCCATCACGACCCAAAGATCGCTGTTCTTGACGAGATAGCTCTCAAGGAAATTAACGATGTTTGGGTGCTGCGATTCCTTCATGACAATGATCTCATTCACGATGAGCTCTTTGCGGGGCTGGTGAGCGAGATCCATCTCTTTGATCGCGACCTTCTTCCCTGTCGCAAGCACCTTCGCCACGTACACATGCCCAGAAGCACTGAAGAGGGTGGACAAATCAGCACGCAAGAAAACAGCAATACCCGGAAGAGCAACTCACCCCTGGCCAACTTTCTTAATCTTGCTGTACAGGAGCTTCGGGTCGTCAGGGCAGACAATATTCCGCAGCTTCTCCATGATCTGCACCTCGGTCATGGTGCTGATCCGCTTCTCCTGCGTCTTGGGCTTCTCTAACGCTGCCGCTGCCGCTGCGATACCACCATCTTTCTTCGCATCCTTCTCCGGTGCTTGTATCTTTACCCTAGGCGCGTCGGTCGGCGGCAGCTTCTTCGCAGGCTGCAGGGGCTTTACGGGTGGCGGACCAACGGTCGCTCCCGCGGGACCCGGCGCAGGGTCTGTAATCGGCTGAGTGGTAGCGGGGGATGACTTCGACGGAGCCAGCGGTGGCCTCTCGTATCCAGAGTCCTCATTGTCTCGCTCCCGTTCCCGTTCCCGGTCTCTCTGCTCCTCAGCTTGCTGGCGAATCGACAGCGACTCCTTGCGCTGGGGCGGCTGCTGGACGGTCTCGGACGGTGGCCCGTGGGCCTTTGCGCGCATTTTCAGATCCGCGGATGATGGGGTATGTTCAGGCACAGCTGGCTTGCCTGGAGTTTGGGGAGCAGGGGGTGCGGGACGGCTAGCTGTCAGGTTGGGCCGGGGAGGGGCCGGACGCGTTGCCTGTGGGCCATTGCCATTGTTGGAGCGGCCGTTGGGATCCTGGTCATTTGCCCCGGTCGGTGCAGATTCCATGCGCTTGGGACCCGGCCTCGGGTCTCCGTTGCCACTCAGCGGGGACATCTTCGCTCCCGCCAGTCCCGTGCCCCCGAAACGTGCAGGAGGAGCCGAGTCGGAAGAAGAGGCAGAGGTCGAGCGGGACATGTTATTGGCGGTGTTTTGATCGAGTTCTTGTCGCTTTTGATGGTCGGTGTAGAATTCGAGGACCTCAAGAACGGCCTGGGGATCCTTGGCGTAGTCCTCGCGAGTGATCGCTGATTTGGTGAGAAGCTTACTCCATTGATCTGGCATACCCTACGCCAGCACGTACATTGTCAACACGCCGATTACAACCAAATGATAGAGAACAGCTTACAGTGAAAGCCCCAGAAACTGGATCAAATCCGACATGCACTTTGTGGACAAAGTTTGTAGGGTTACTCACACCCATGAGTGGACTGCGCGAGTAGACGTCATCTTGCCAATTATACAACTCCTCATCGTTTCGCAAAGCGAAGTAATATCGTTTGTCCTTGGTTTCTAGCAGAAGGCAGTACGGCTTGAGATCCGTACGCTCGATATTTGATATATCGCGTAATAGTATGACGCTCTGCTGTGGGGAAGTCTGCAAACGCTCTTAGTATATAGTGGGTATGTAGATCCCGCAACGGATCAGGAGGAATGGCGGGAACTCACCTCACTCTTGTGTATGGCCAACGTCAGCTCCTTCAACACCAACCACTTTGGCCTCCAGAGCCAGCTGGCAAAGCCATCTTCCTTGATGCTGACCGAGCCACTCCTGACCACTCTCTGATCGAAATTTCCCTCAGCGGTGCGGTTCGGGGTGCCGCCGATACCCGAATACGACGCTGCGTAAGACGAGCCTGAAGGAGATGCGGGTGTGAGGGCGAATGATGCGTTATAGCCAGAGGAGGAGAGCGCGGTGTTGTTGGTATACATTGGTGCCTGTGAGTTGCCGTTGTCGGTCGCGCGTCGTTGCGGTGCTTGGGGTGCTGGACGAGAGGGCGTCAAGGACGACGCTGTCACGTTATATGCCATGGGTTACAATGATATCGCTGGGCCACGTTTCCACAACGAGGCGTCCGAAAGGCACACGAATCGGTAGATCAACCTGGATTTGAGTAAACCAAGTTCGGCTCCCAAAGACGAACGAAAGGACAGAAAGATCCGAATAGGTTTTCCAAATGCACCTGGACGATTCACGTTGTACAACGGCCAGGGGATCGAGCGACGAGTGGGGTTGAGGATGAGAAACCGGTAAGCTGGAGCAGTCTAGGGCACTGAAGGATGTAAGTACAAGCCGGACTGTTTGGGATCACACTTGGCGCCACATATATTTCCCCAAATCTGTCATCAAAGTTCTAGTTGAACCGCTACCACGATCACTAGGGTAACCGTCCTCAATTAATTTCACTACACGTACTCGAGCGTTCTTGTCGACAGTTCAGCCCCTCGAGGACTCGACGAGTAATGTAAAATGAGAACTTGCTACGATGCGGCTGGACTCCCTCCCTGGTCACTGTGAAACACCGCTTCAGAACGGACGTCCTCGCAGCCGGGAAGCTTTGCTTCTTTTCTCTCCAGCGCTCTTTTCTGGAGCTCATGGTCAGGTGTAGAACTAGTATCGGCCATGCGGTGGGAGTTTCTATGTCAACAACTGTGCCTTTATGTCCAGCGGCACTTCTGGCCGCGGATTTAAAGGGTGTAACGCGAGCGCTTGCTCGGGAACCAACGTACAGGCCTGGCTAAATGACAGCTGTCTGGGTTTGGGGGTTGCGCGGTGCCAGCTGGCGACAATCACCTCACACAGATAGGTGGACTGGACTAGCCCAATTGGAAATGCAGCAGAAAGGCATCGGTATGTCGCTGATGCAAGCGACGGGGGTAGGTTTAAAGGAGATATAAGGAGATATCCAAGCAGAAATAGAAAGATCTAGGCAAGTCATTATATTCTAGGCTTAACGATGGTAGATTGACGGTGTGCACAAAATGGATCCGAACGCATACATACATTATTTATACCCATCGGAGGCTTCCACCTGCATGATGGCCACGAGCCAATTCGTCGACTCTGTCGCAAAGACGGTGTACATGTCGTGCACATATATATATCTTCACCGCCCACTGAAGCTGTACTAAACGATAGGAGCGAGGACGGTCAGGTCACCAAATTTCAAAAGAGTTGCATCGTTCCATTTAGAGTAATTCCCAACTCAGTGATTTGCTTGCTCGATTCAAACTTACCTATCCCTTTGATATGCCCGAGCTGGAGCTCGTGACAGCGGCCTATACTGGGATGGCATGCTACTACTGTTTCAGGTTGAAGAAGCTGCTGGGTGTCGGCCAGGCTATCCGAGTTTTTGCACCACCCGAATACTACCACAGAGCCCGGCCTAGATGCTTTTGCTCGTGGTTTTGCACGGGTTGCGGTGGAGAAATTGGGCATACTTACCCTCATCGAAAAAATGGCGCACATCCTCGGCAATCGTCGTCAGCGCCATGCGCCATGCGTATAGTACAGCAGAGAAGTCTAATGCCAATGCCAATGCCAACGCCAACACCAATTACCACTCCACCTCCGCGGAAAAAGCTAAACCTTCTCGCTTCCGCTCTTCTCCCGCTCCTCAGCTGCCAGCTCCTTCGCTATCTTCAGATCGATACACGGCGCAAAGGTGCTCCCGGCGCGTATCCGCGGTCCGTACTTGTAGAAAAGGAACGGGCCGGGTGTAAGGAGCAGGCCGATACACGCTATCAGGGTCGATGCCCAGTTCACGCCAAGCTGGAGTAGTATGATATGGATAGGCTGAAAATGCAGTAATGCGATGCGGTACTCACCCGTTCGTACATCTGGACGGTGAAGAGCGGGAAAGCAGCCGCGATGACCGAGCGGCACATCACGTTCGCCGCGAACGCCGATGCGCTGTACGTCCTGCACGGCGATCAAACGATCAAACGACCAAGCCCAAGGTCAGTCGCCACTCAACACTCGGCGCACGAAAGAACACCAGAACAGCAGAACAGCAGAACAGCACGCACAGATAGGTGTCCACCAAATACGCGAGGAGCGACGAGAAGATCAGGCAGATCGCGAGCCCGATGAGTATGAGCCCCAACGCGGGAACCACCCAGTGCACGCCCGCGTACTGCCCCGCCCAGCCGAGCCACAGCGCGCCGGCCACCAGCGCGGGGCCCGCAATCATCGCGCCGTACAGGCGTTCCTCCGGTGGGGGGAAGCCCCGCCAGCGCTTCGTGAGGGCCGCATAGCGGCGCGAGAACAGCAGGTTGAGCAGCGCGCCGAGGCAAGTCCCGATGCCGACCCCGAGAAACATGAGGCCGTCTGCATTGATGCTGAAATGCCGTGTTTCGACGAAGATTATCGGGACTGCTTCAAAGACTGCACACGCAGAGGTGGGTTAACTGATTAATGGTGGGAGTGGGAGCGGTGTGGGGGAGCTTACGCGCGTAGAGCAGCCCATAGTTGAATGATATGTATATCGTCGCCAGCACTAAGATGGGCTCTTTGTATAGCATGTAAAATGGGCGATACAGTGTGCGGTGGAGGACACCGCGTGGCGACCAATCGTGCTTCTCGTGCTCTGCATAGAGCGCCGCGTTTTTCTCTGGCTCGGATTTGCGCAGCCGTTGAGCCTTGAAGCCATGTCAGCTTCCCAGTGCGCATATAGCAGCAAATTGGGCGGGCACATACCTTCTTTTGCAACAGCACGGGGGTAAACGTCTCCGGCATGAAAAACCCGACTAAGATCGTGCACAGTGCGGAGAATATCATCATGATCCAGAACACCCAACGCCAGCCCAGGTAGCTGGTGGTAACGCTAGAAAAATATTTGAGCATATTCTCATCGATTCAATGATGCTGTTGTTGCCCACAAGCTACCGACCACAGGGCCGCAGACGGGACCGACGAATACACAGGCCACGAACAAACTCATCGCGACGCCGCGCCGCGCAGGGTCCCACATATCCGCCATGACGCCTGCATAGCCGGAATCATCAGCCCGTGATGCAATACCGGAAAATATGTATGAGATACGGACCGCTACAGTTGGTGAGCGGCGCGGATGCAAATACGCCGGCTAGGAAGCGCGTGATAAGCAGGGTCTGGATGTTCGGGGCGAGGGACTGGCCGAGGATGAAGAGCGTGGAGCAGATCATCGATATACGGAACACCGGCTGGCGACCCAGGAGCTCGGAGCCGGGGCCCCATATAATTGGGCCTGAGCGGGTTGAGTGAGCATGTATCGTGTGGGTGGAGAGAACTCGGTACATACCAGCGATATAACCGACGAGGAAAAGGGAAGCTAACGTAAATGTTCATTGAGTTCACTTGTATAGTATACCATATGGGTCACGCACTGACTAGGTCTGAAACCTCTTTTGATATGTTGAGATCGTTTGCCATATACGTCAGTGCTGAGGTCGGAGCAGCTGATGCAAATGTGCTGCAAAGAAACGTTGAGCGCGATATGTAGTGGACACAAGAACCCACTTACACATTAAAAGTAGTAATGCAGCACAGACACGTCAGAAACCACCGATAAGCAGATGTCCAGTTCTTCGGATTAGCGGGGTCCGCGGGCCCGTCCCATGTTACGACGTTGGCGTCTTTGTCTTCTTCGGGGATGGCAGGCACTTTGTCGGCTGTGGGCTTGTGTGGGTCGTCCCCCGCGTACACTTCAATATTGTGCTCTTCGTTGGCGATTTCTTCATTAAGTTCCTCTCTGGCAGACAGGACTGCAGGGTAGGATTGACCCTGGACATGATCAAACAGGGTATACGAAGATCGAGCGGTTGGTGATATCTGACTCGTGTCAACTTGATTAGTATTCGAGGGGTCGTTAGTGGTCGTCGTGGAGTCAGGAGATGATCCATTCCCACAGTGCGTTGAGGCCATAATAGTAGTCTAAGCTTTCGAGAACACGAGCGGGTTTAAAAGTATGTCACAGCACCGATCGAGGACGAAAAGCATGAGGTTGAGTACCTGCACAGTATTGTGTATAAGCACGGCAGCATGGGTAAGCTGATCGCCGCTCGGCGAAAATGTGGCAGCAAGAGATGGCATCACTATAAACGCAGGAGCGGCCGTGCGGGTGGCCGATGTCCAGGACTACATAGAACTAAAGTTGCTATTCTGGTGGCGCGGATAGACTGATACACACCCAGAGCCACAGCGCCCAAAGTGCATGCAGGCTGTCTGTCTCTGCCTTCAAGTGTAAAGCGGGTCTGATTAACTAGTAATCTGATTAGTGGCGCGGCCCGCAATACCCGACACGCAGCCAGCACGTGCTGAATATGTACTAGCGGAGTCTGAATCTTGTCTCATCTCTCACCCGCCCACAATTTTGCAAGACTTGCCTTGGACTCTGTGCACTTCGTTTTTCAACCGGGCACGCGATCAAGTCTGCTTATATAACTCCTTATATAATTCCTTATGTATGCCAGTGTATGCCCGCCCCTGCCCGCCCCTAAAGCTTTTCCCCACAGCATTCGAATATCCGATGCTGAGCGCAGATCAGACATGCCATCGGCGCTATTAGTAATGCCGCTCGAGATAGAGACTAGCACACAGCCTCACACAACACACCCGCTCGATCCAAGCTCGATCTCGCTCGATATCCTAAAAATGTACGTTAGCTGAAAGTCAGCGATGTACTATAAAAACTAGTATCGATGCTTTGAACGAAGGGTACTGTACAGTGTACGCGCCTTCTCACAGCCTATTAACATCCATACCGACACGGGATGCACACGTTCTATCATGGCGATGCGCCCGCGCGGCCCACACGGGCTGCCAATCCTCCCCTTTACAAGGTTCCCTTTACAAAACGCGGACGACGCGCTCGAACGATGCGGGGCGGGAAGAGGGGGGGACAGGATTTTCATGCACAAAAAGACGTGCTGAAATCTCGACAATCTACACCTCCATCACCCTCAGGCTTCGCAGTTGCACATACAAACATGAGCCAATACAGCCCCTCCTGCCAAGGATATATGCAAACCATCGACATCGGAACTACTCGGCCACAGGTTCGTTTTACTTACTCTCTGCTCCAATGACCACGCTCTAAACAAACTTTGCAGATAATAGATGACGAGTTGGTGTGCTTGGAAGAAGCGGACGAGCACTACTGCGCTTATGGGGACGTTGCACAGATATGGAAACGCCAGATGAAATCCACAGGCCGCATGGTAAGCATATCTATTCGCTTTCCCCCTTGTCGCGTTTTCTGACTTCGGGTTCAGGTCGCCGTCAAAGGATTCCGTATGGTAACAACAGAAGGCGTTAAAGACATCAACAAGAAATTCGAAGCTGTGAGTGTAGCAAATATTCGCCCCGGCGCGCAATAACTTACCATTTCGAAATTCGTAGGCTATCCTGAAACTCGTGGAAGAATGGCAAAGCCTCGACCACCAAAACATCATGCCCTGCTTGGGTCTAACACGAGACTACGGGCTCATCGCATCGCTGGTGATGCCCATGTGCCCCGACGGGACTATCAATGAATACGTCAAGGAACACCCGAATGCAAACAAGCTCGCTCTGGTACGTTTTCACCCTTAATGACATTCCCAGCTCTTTACTAAATCGTGACCCTTAGCTATCGCAAGTTGCAGGCGGCGTGGCATATTTACACTCACGCGGTGTCGTTCACGGCAAGATCTGTGGCGTGAGTCCCCTCAACACCTTCTGCACTTTTATATCTAATTGGTGTTTTATTTTGTAGAGGAACATCGTCATAGCACCCAACGGCCGGCCCCTCATCACCGACACCGGGCTCACGCAGGTCATCCAGGCGCAGGAGGGCATCTTCCCCTGGCGGCTCCCCTCCGAGTCCGTGCGCTGGATGGCCCCCGAGCTATTCTTCGCCGACGTCGACGACGCGTGCACAACGAGCAGCGACGTGTGGGCGCTCGCGATGACGGTCCTGGAGGTCGTCAGCGGCGAGATGCCGTACCACCCGCGCCGGCAGGTGCACGCGACGGGCCTCGCGATCATGGACGGCATCCTCCCCCAGCGGCCCGACAACGGCTCCGTGTCCGACGAGCTCTGGGACGCGCTACACGTGATGTGGACGCAGGACCCCGATGTGCGCCCGCATGCGCCCTTTGTGCAGTGGCAGCTTGATGTGCTCCGCCATGACATGGAGCATCCCTTGTACAAGCTCTAAGCGCTGAGCACAGGACCCCGGTTGCGGCTTTTTGGCGGTATGCTATTATGTGCTAATACTATACATATATATGTCCCACTATAACATGTAGCTTAAATGTTGTGCTTGTACTTGTGCCACAGCCAAGTGGCCTTTGCAGGTAAGTAAGATAGTAGTCCTGTACCATAGGGAACCCGGAATGTCCCCTGCGGAAGTTAGATATGCATGATATACATAAAAAATATAAAACGGTTGCCATTTCAAGTAGACCGAGGATGAAATCGGCCGCTGAAATTATGGCTTGACTTCAAGGGATACAAGGCTCAAGCATCCATACTGTGTCTCAATGCAAGTGATTGTCCGATATTGAAGCAATCATCCACTCAGGTCCATCCCAGAAACGAGCAAGCGACACGACTTGAGGACTAAAACGACAATCAGGGGCAGGAACAAGATGTTAAATTACAGGCATAACATTCCAAGAGATTGTCCGGTACAGAAGCAACAGCCCAAATGAAAAAAAGAATAGTCCGAAGTAGAAAGCTACCCTCTCAGCCCTAAGTGATAGTATACAACCTGAAGATCCCATGCGCTCCGCTTATGACACGACAGTCACAACATGGTTGGACCTGACACAAGTAGATCCAGAGGGGCAGTGCGCCTTCATGTTGTACGTTCCCGCCTTGGTGAACTTGATGGACGCAGACGCCTTCTTGGTAGCGCTACCGACATCGATGACTGAGCCGTGCACCCTCTGGCCGGTGGTGGTGTCGACCGAAAGGTCGTTGACATAGACCCCCTCCGGAGCATAGGGGACTTCGTCTGGGCAGACGAAAAAAGCGGAGTAAGCAAGGGCTGGTAGACGAGGAGAGAGGACGTACATTTGACTGTGGCTCCGACTTTGGCAGTCTTGGGGCCGCTCATGGTCAAGAAGTTGGTCTCATCGAGGTCACCAAAGTAGGCGAAGAGGAAGTGCTGGCCACTAGAGATGGTCTGGAAGCAGAAATCATCGTACTCCGTGTTCTAGCCATTCATCGATATTAGCTCGCTGCGAAGCCGGGAAAGCTGGAATGAAAAGGCTTACGGTGCCATCGCTGCCCCCTTGCAGAACGATCCCACCGCCGTTTATCCCACCGTTTGCGGCATTGTTGAATATGGAGCCCCATTGGTTAGGCCCCGAGTTTCTGGTACCGTTGATCTTGGTGATGTCTCCGAATGTCTTCCCATTCCACTGCCAGTGAAATGTGAGCGGAAGAAACTGACAACTGAAAATAAAGGCCGTACATTTGCCTCAAAGAATTGACCGGTCTGCTGCAGCGCGACGAGGCTAGTGACACCCGCCTTAGTCTTCGGAGTACCGTTGCCTGTGATGAAAGTATTCAATGAGCAATTGGATTGGTTAAATATGTTTCAACTCACATGTGGCAGTATGACCGTTGTTGGTGAGGGTTTTCTGAACCGTTGGGTAAATGGTCTTCTCGAAGATTGTCTTAGTCGGACCCTCGATGCGCATGTAGACCGTCGTAGTCGCTGCTCGGGCAGCGAGTGCAGGCGTCGGCGAGGCGGCGACGGAGGCGACGAGCAGGCAGAGGGAAGCCAAAGTAGAGAAGAACATGACAATAAGAGGGGTTGACGCCGGAGAAATTGAGGGAGTAGGAGGATGGGACCCGAGGGATGGAAATGACGAGGTTACTCCAGCATATGTTATATAGGCCTGGTATAGGCCTGGAGAGACAGACTCTGGGCAGCAGCGAGGAACCGATGCGGGGTGCAATGACCGCCATAATGGCGTCTAATCGACGAAGCATTCAATATATTCGGCCTGTCCTTGGGAGCACGGTCGTAAATTTCCCTTTGAGCATCACCCATGCCTCACATGATAGCGTTGGGCCAAGCCAGACCGTTAATCCTTTCGATTTCCTTGGCAAGACGTCTTTGAGAATTCTTGGGACACGTTCAAGACGGCGCTTGAGGGTTATTCGACGCAGCATGCTGATGCGCGCGATGCCAAGCGACGCAAACGAATCATACAGTGCAGCCAAGCCGGTTCAACATATTCATTGCCTGACCTTGCGAGCGTTGCCGGGCATTGCTGTCCTTTAAGCACTGCCGTTGCCTGAGATCCGCACCATATACCGAAGGCAGCAGAGGGTTTCCAGATCGTGTGTCCTGTCGAATGCCTTGGCAGGGCGACTTTGAAAGTCCATGAGATGACCACAACATATCCGCGTCGGTGGTGTCACGACTGAAGAAAAACAAAGAGGTACCAGGCACCCGCGGAACCCACAATGACGGCAGTTTTATGTATGAGATGTCCCACGGTCTCTAGAGCCTAATGTACCAAACTGTAAGGGGTTTCATTCATCGACGTCTCACCACTACCACACGGTGGGCCTTTCCAAATGCTTCTCACTCAGTTTTCTGGCGGATGCATCCGATGAGATGTATCCGAGAGGTCGAAGTGCGTCCTACCCCGATACGACAAAAAGCTGCTTTGGGTGGATATGAACCCGACACGAATATTCAGACTGGGCACAGCAATTGTATTCAAATTCGTGTATGTACATTGTATTAGTACTAGTAATTATGCTTCAAAGCAGAGGGAGCCAGCCCTGAAGTAAAAGATGACCCGGAGCAGGTGCAGGGCATCGAGGAGCGCCATACGGCCATCCAGATGGGCGAATGCAATTCAGCCAGTGCCTTCATACCGCTTGCGGACCACTTGAGATGCAGTGGGTCCCTGGTAAGGTGCTGGGAGCGAAGCTGTGGAAGGAAAACAGAGGAGATGGTCAGAGGGGCCGGCGCGAGCGTGCATGTAATAGGCTTGCTCGCTGTGTACGCGGGCGTGGCCCTGCTCAAGCCGCGTGGCCGTATAGGCACTGCGTGAACATGTGCGTGGGGCCTGTATGAGTGTGGGTGGGTGGGTCCTCCGTTAGCTGCGTGGGGCTGGCGCGTGCGCTTGGCCATTGGCTGGTGCGCGCTTGGTCACTGGCGTGCGCTCGTGAGGGCTGGTGCGTGGGA